>CM033476.1:309725316-309882993 GCA_019447015.1 Hymenochirus boettgeri
TCTATCTATAATCTATCTATCATCTATCTATCTAATCATCTATCTATGTATCTATCTATCTATCTATCATCTATCATCTATCTATCTATCTATCTATCTATCTAATCATCTATCTATGTATCTATCTATCATCTATCTATCTATCTATCTATCTATCTATCTATCTATCATCTATCTATCTATCTATCTATCTATCATCTATCTATTTATCTATCTAATCATCTATCTATGTATCTATCTATCTATCTATCTATCTATCTATCTATCTATCTATCTATCTATCTATCTAATCATCTATGTATGTATGTATGTATCTATCTATCTATCTATCTATCTATCTATCATCTATCTAATCATCTATCTATGTATCTATCATCTATCTATCTATGTATCTATCTATCTATCTAATCATCTATGTATCTATGTATCTATCTATCTATGTATCAATCAATCTATCTATCTATCTATCTATGTATCTATCTATCTATCTATCTATCTATCTATCTATCATCTATGTATCATCTATCTATCATCTATCTAATCATCTATCTATGTATCTATGTATCTATCATCTATCTATCTATGTATGTATGTATCTATCTATCTATCTATCTATCTATCTATCATCTATCTATTTATCTATCTAATCATCTATCTATGTATCTATCTATCTATGTATCTATCTATCTATCTATCTATCTATCATCTATCTATCTATCTATCTATCTATCTATCTATCTAATCATCTATCTATCTATCTATCTATCTATCTATTTATCTATCTATCTATCTATCTATCTATCTATCTGAATATCTGTCTGTTTTCCTATCTATCTGTCTTTGTCTGTCTGTCTTTCTGTCTATTGGTATCAATCTGTATATCTGTCTGTCTACCTGTGTCTGTCTTTCTATCTGTCTGCTGTCTATCGATCAGTCTTACGAAAGGTGAATATCATTGTGGTAGCAGTGGGGCGGTGGGGCAGGGGTAGATATGGATGCCCAGGTCCAAATTCTGCAATGGGGCCCACAGATCTGTAGCTACGCCCCTGGCTTTGGTGTGGGCAGGATTTGGGTGGATGTGGGCAGAGTGGATCAGTTTGGGGAATTTTTCTTTTCTCAGAAGACAATAAATAATGTATCTGCCCATATGAGGAAAGAGAATCTGTTATGATCATTTCAAAAATGGCCACAGATAATTTTCTGGAAAAAAACCCTGAAATTCCTGCAATAACTTACTAACGCAGTTTGCAAATAACAATCCCAGTGTTATATGTAGATTTGTACATTTAATCCCATTTTAAGGTCCCTCTCTAGGTGGGAAAATGACCTTGTACAGAAAAACGACATTGGGTCAATTGAGCTTTTAAAACCACAAAAGACAAATTGTACCAAATACAAAACCATTGTCATGGATGTTTCACATATTCTGTGTCTATTTCTGTGACTCACATTCCCTCGGAAAGAGGAAGTAACTGAGCCAGGAGGACATGCAGGGAGCTCATGGGCTTTCACGTGAAAATGGCAACTGGCCAATCAGGTCACAGCTGATCTACCACTGCCGACGAATCGCAGCTTAGTATAAGGATTGCCAAGTAATGAGGAGAAACTGGTCTTCGGGTTTCTTAAAATTTAAAGGGCATGTCAAGCATAAAAAAACTTTTAACATTAATGCAGAATACTCCCAACCCCATTTTCACATTATGAATAATTGACAAAGATGCCACTAAAGGGACTTACCTGACATGGTCCCTCGGCGCCTGGGTGCTGTCCCCTGCTCCTGTTTCGAGCAATGATAGGAGCAATAAGGCTCTGCACTGACAGCCGCTCTACTTCCTGGTCACGGCTGTCAGGTAATTGGCGAGGAGCACCGAGGGACCAGGTCAGGTAAGTCCCTTCAGAGGCATCTTTGTCAATTATTCATAATGTGAAAATGGGGTTTTCTGGGTATTCTGCATTGCTGTTAAAAATTTTTTTTTTTGCTGGACAGGCCCTTTAACTCTGTAACGTGGGCATGCTATTATTCACAGGGTGGTGGGAATAAGTGATCTCACTTCCGGTGAATAATAGATGATGATGCAAGGTATCCTATCTAATAAAAGCCCTAATGAGCGTCCGTGAATCCGTGTGTGGCTTTTTGCCTCTGCGCATGCGCGAGAGGAGTCTCTCGGCTATACGCGACCATCCACAGTGAGATGAATCTAGCTCACTGACCCAGACGTGTACATCCTCTCCACACTAAACTGCAGAGAGAGAGAGAGAAAGAATCTCTGTCTAGCGCCCGTTTATATAACGGGCTTAACTGTCTAGTATTAAATAATCGGTTGTGTCCCTTTAAAACAAAAAAACTGGTCAATTATCAGTTACCTGCCCCAACCCCAACTGATATATTTTGCACTTTATTACCTGCATTACCACTAATTATTGTCCACATTCTGGCAGAGTATATTGGCCCCTCCCTCCATTCAGTCAATCAAGGCTGGCTGTGACTGCTGACATCACAGCCAATGATCGACTGCTTTTTACCTGCTGTCTCTTCTGCGCATGCTCAAGATGATAAAAAGCTCATTGAGTAGAGGGAGGATTGCTAGAAATAAATACTTATCATTAAATATTTGTTTGCAAAGGCATGTAATAAACTGCAGGGGGAAAGCAGTTAAAAGAAGTTAAGCTTGGTACACATACTACAGATTGCAGATTCTGTTGAATCACTCGAGACTGCACATTTGCCTCAGCCGTGGCCAACTTCTTATACTTTAAAGGTGAGTACACACACTAAATGGGCGAATATTTCCATCTCCCGTGGTTCCTTAGAGGATAGTTTATGATAATAAGGCACTTGATTGACAGCTGAAATGTAAGATGTTTCAGATTGGATATCTAAACAAACTGGGGGCAAAAAATGGTACAGTAATAGTTGGGATGAATTATAGTTTTCACTAATGGGCAATTTAAAAAAACATTTTCCCCGGTGTGCATACCCTTTAAAGCATAGGAAGTCATCTGTGGCTGAGGGAAATGTGCAGTCCCGAGCATTCTACCTATACTTCACATAGAGAGAACGTTCATGACTGTGATTACCATGATCTTTAAAAAATGCTGACAGAATTTTTCTGAGTGATTGTGAGGCCGACATCGAACGTTCGTCAGCCTCGGTTTGCTCGGAAATGCGCTACACATTCTAACGATAAAGGGAAAATACGGTATCATCCCTTAATCGTTAGTGTGTGTACCCACCTTTAATTTTATATGGTAAAACGCAGACATGAGATGGGACATTGGCAGGAGTTGGATGAACCCAAGAAAGATTCGGATCCACCCATGACCCGCCCCACACGTGTGTTTGTTGGATTCACTTTCACCTTCTGGGAATTCTAATGTAATGTGATAGTGAAAGTGATTTAGTGAAATTGAGACCTTTGAACCTCCATTAAGATCATAAAGTTGACCTTGTGTGTGTGACAGAAAATGACAATAACATTGACGTAAGGCGTGTAAGGTTAATTCTGTTCAGTCAGGTTAATCTCTTTATCTTTAGGCTTCATTTCTGTATTCCTGTCACATGTGCTAGGAATTAAAGGGGAAGTGTGGTGAATACACAAAGGGATTTCCAGCCTTTAGGTGCAGGTTCCACGATGAGCTCAAGGCTGAAGTCTTCAGAAATCACCACCACTTCCTAGTGCCATCACTCCTCAGGTCTCTCCGCACCTCAACCTAAAGGTCCATACAGACGTGCTATCGCGGGGCCGCTCATTGACATACAACTATAGGATGAATGTATTAGTTCATCTTTGGACATTCAGTCTGAAGTCTCTGGGCTGAGGGTTGGTCCAGCGATCCACAAGCCTATTTACCAGAGGCTGCACAGCTGTGCACACGTGAGTATTTAATGCTAGATCATAGCTGGTGTTCAATACTTACGTGTAGGTGAGATTCTGCTATGGGAGAGCAAATGCAGCTCTGGGTGAATCCTCCTGAAAATGTCTCTTGCCCCAGATCTCCAGATGCTGTTAAATTGCAGAAACCGATGACCCCTGGGGCACACAATCGAGCCTCATTGCATCATCACCTTAAAAACTTGTACTGTATGTGCTGAGCATACAATATAAACTCCATCCGGATCTTTCTGAACAACAGCGGAGGAGCGTGAGACCGGGTAAGTTCTCCAACTTCATTCCCGGCTCCTGCAGGTTTTATTGAAGTACAGGACATAGCTCTTTAGGGCTAGGCCACACTAGCGCGTTTTTCGCGCGTTTGCGCACGCGTTCCGCGCTCGCGATTGCGCCCGCGATTTTCGCTAAACTGGAAATCGCGGGAACGCGAAAATTCCCGCGATTTCCGATGCGCATGCGATTGCGCGTCCGTTCACGTTTTGGTAACGCATGCGTTCACCATTTTTGGTGCGTTAACGCAGCGTTTCCATAACGTGAAAAGGCGAAAACGCATGCACAAAACACGAACGCGAACGCACAAGAAAAGCGCACACAATCGCGTGCGATAACGCTCGCGATTTTGTGCTCGATTCCTGTGCGTTGCAGTGTGGCCTCAGCCTTACCCCCCGTTCTTTAATGAAATTGAAAACCACAAACTGCCAGTGGAGTAGCCCTTTAAGATCCAAATTTAGTGATGTAGCAGGGTATTTTATCTTTGTTTTCATAGCCAGTGGTTTTACTGTCGATGGCAGCGCTAAACTTTCCACCAGGCAAACTTTAATAGTCTTCCCCTGCAGTGATATCCCCATTTCGAAATAGGATTAGACCAAATCTTTCCGACAGGCTGCTTGGTCATCTAGTCTCCATCTACCTTTGGCTTTGGGCCATATTTATACACACGCGGTACAGCAATTTAGCAATAACACACATTCCGGTAATGTATGACAGCGGCCGTAAAAGTACTAGCAATTAACGAACGTTTGGTCATAGAATACCATGTGGTAGTAAGGGTGTTCTATGGGGATTGTAAATCTATGGTCGCATTATCGTAGATTGTTATCGTTAATTTCCGATAACGATGGTAAATTAACGATTGTTAAACCAATTGGAAATTAACGATCTGTTTAACAATTGTTAAACTGATTGTTTAAGGTGCAGTAATGCTAAAAAGCGATAATAAATATGGCCCTGAGTCACTGGTTTCACATCTGCAGAGCAAACTGTACTGGGTCTCTGTTCTATCTTTATCTACAGAAATAAAAACTGTTATCCCACAGAGGTGAGAACTGGTACTGCAAGCATTTAGACAAAAACGTGAATATTAATAACATTGAATAGAAGCATCTCAGGGACATCAGACCTGTTAAACCAGCTAAAAGATTTAAACTTTCCCCCCTCTATCTGGTCGTGTACAAAACAGAACAAGTGAACATAGTTAAATCCGGACTGAAGATATTCACTTAATCCTGCATTCTATCATACAATTATTGCATTCTATTCTATTGTTCAAAGTCCTGCATTCTAAACTATTATTCCTGCATTCTAAACTATTATTATTGCATTCTAAACTATTATCCCTGCATTCTAAACTATTATCTATTATTCCATAATTCCTGCATTCTTAATTGTTATTCTTGCATTCTTTGTTTCTATCTGGACAGTGATGCAAGCAGTTCACCCGCTCTCTTCCCATAGTATGCTGTATAACTGGGCTATGGCATTTTATATGGTCAGTCATGGAATTTCAATGGGACTTCTAACTGTGTAAGAGGACGTTTGTAATGTTTTTCATTTCTAGGGACAAGAAGACAATAGATCCTGATAAATATTAGTTACACACAGATAATCCACTGCTAGGTTTGCGGCAAATGGAGTTACCCCAATTTATTCATCCATCCAAAATGCATCAAGTAAATCCAATATGAAGTACAATGAATTGAGTAACTGCTAGTGGCGACTTTATTCAATGTAGCTCATACCCCAGTGTGACTTGCCACTAACAGATACGCTGTCTGCTGCCTGTTTGTTACCTTATTCATAATCCTTATAATTATTACCAAGATGACTTACCCAGTTCTCCATGCACGTTATTAAATCTTTTGTGCGCCTTTTCTGTTCTATTAAAAGGCGATCTTGTGTTTGGCTAGAAATCAGACAAGCTGGTCGTATTCTAAGTGAACATTTTAGTTCTGTTGGAAATTTACTTTTTTCCCCGTTCCTATTTTCTCATCGTTCTGCCCATAAATAAATGAAAACGCGTTTGGGTCTGACGCTTAACTAGGGCGAATGCAGCTGTTTTCTTGTCAACAAGAATCGTTTGAAATTCCTTAAGAGCTTCCACCCATGAACTGTGTTTAGATTCTTATTAAATCTCTAATAGGACTTGAACTGCGTCTGGACTAGTATTACCAGTTAGGTGGAATATAAATCATCTTTTTGATTAATCAAATGTATAGTTTAATTTAAATTAATTAAATTAAGACAATTAATTTGGATTAAAATTATATCTTTCAAGGGACATTAAACCGTCATATTCATGTACCTTGCAAATGTATCTATAATTTACAGGGAGGTGAGATCGCTTATTGCCACCTACCTGTGAATAATATGACGCCCGGGTTACACAGTTAAACTAACCTACTGGCTACTCCACTCTCGGCTTCTCCCCATCTGATGGCGCGCTTTCCTGATCGCGCTCCTGTCTTTATAATTGGCATTCATTCGCAAAAGATAGGAGCGTGGTCGAGACAGCGCGCCATCTGCTGAAGAGAGTCTGTCAAGTGGAGTCACCGGGAAGTGTTATCAAAACAATGCAATCAACACCTTGCATTCCCAAAGCAGGTCATAAACAGGCGATTCCCAACTACAACTACGGCCGACTACGGTCGTTCTTCGCCACTGAAGTTGGTCGGAAGTTGGTTCCCCGACAGCATTTTACCATTATCGTTAGTGTTTATGGCCACCTTAATACCTGCCTGTTATATGCTGATTGGGACACATTCCAGAGTATTTATTGCCTAAAGATCCTTGTACAAGTCATTCTGAATGACTTTGGGGGAGACCAAACAGCAACTGCATCAACGGATGGCCCAGCACAGAAGAGCCAATTCCTCAGGTCAGGACTCAGCCGTGTATCTGCATCTTAAGGATAAAGGACATACCTTTGAAGATTGTAATGTTAACATACTGGCAAAGGAACGTGACTGGTTCAAGAGAGGTGTTAAGGAGGCCATTTATGTGAAAATAGAGAAACCAAGCCTAAATAGAGGTGGGGGGGTTCGACACCAACTGTCTGCCATGTACAATGCTGTTTTAACACCTTACTCTGGGCGTTCCTATAACACATCTTAGCCACTATCTAATCACACCCTTAACACCTGGCTGTGATATGCTAATTGGGATTTTCCAGGGTACATAATTGCCACAGATTCTTGTACAAGTCATTCTGAAGTGAGAGATCCAGGTCGGATGACTAGCGAAACGTCTTCAAAAACTAAACTTTCAGTCCTGATGATCTGGCTGAATACAACCGGTATCTTTAAAGTCAATCAGGCCACAACTTGAATGCAAAATATCTATTTATTTATACAGTGAAACGTGGGTAATCAGTGCTGTACATTGTTATATTATACAGTATTAAAATACAAAGGGCTAATTCAAACCTTTGAATACACTCCCTTTATTGAGGGCGGCTGGGCAGGCAAGGCACAGCAAAGTGAAAACTAGTGATACTGTGCAAAGCTGGGTACACACATTACTGATAAAGGGGCCATTGGTGTCAGGAACAGACGTTTCAGACAAAAGATTTTCTCTTGTTCGTGGTCGGCTTCCTGTACTAAGGTATAGGGAGCCGTCTGAGAACTTAGGGAGTATGGCAGTCACCAATGTTCTCCCTATACTTTATATATACTTTATATAGGGAGTATGGCGGTCACCAACGTTCTCTCTATACTTTATATATACTTTATATAGGGAGTATGGCGGTCACTAACATTCTCTCTATACTTTATATATACTTTATATAGGGAGTATGGCAGTCACTAACGTTTCTCTCTATACTTTATATATACTTTATATAGGGAGTATGGCGGTCACCAACGTTCTCTATACTTTATATAATACTTTATATAGGGAGTATGGATGGCAGTCACTAACGTTCTCCTCTATCTTTTATATTACTTTATATAGGGAGTATGGCGGTCACTAACGTTCTCTCTATACTTTATATATACTTTATATAGGGAGTATGGCGGCCACTAACGTTCTCCTATACTTATATATACTTTATATAGGGGGATATGGCAGTCACTAACGATCTCTCTTATACTTTATATAGACTTTTATATAGGGAGTATGGCAGTCACTAACGTTCTCCCTATACTTTATATATACTTATATTGGGAGTATGGCAGTCACTAACGTTTCCCCCTATATTTATATATACTTTATATAGGGAGTATGGCAGTCACTAACGTTCCCATACTTTATTATATACTTATATAGGGAGTATGGCGGTCACTAACGTTCTCCCTATACTTTATATATACTTTATATAGGGAGTTGGCGGTCACTAACATTCTCCCTATACTTTATATATACTTTTATAGGGAGTATGGGCAGTCACTAACGTTCTCTCTATACTTATATATACTTTAATAGGGATATGGCGGTCACTACATTCTCCCTACCTTTATATATAACTTTATATAGGGAGTATGGCGGTCACCAACGTTCTCTCTATACTTTATATATACTTTATATAGGGAGTATGGCAGTCACTAACGTTCTCCCTATACTTTATATATCTTTATATAGGGAGTATGGCGGTCACTAACATTCTCCTATACTTTATATATACTTATATAGGGAGTATGGCGGTCACCAACGTTCTCTCTATACTTTATATATACTTTATTAGGGAGTATGGCAGTCACTAACGTTCTCCCTATACTTTATATATCTTTATATAGGAGTATGGCAGTCACTAACGTTCTCCCTATGCTTTATATTACTTTATATAGGGAGTATGGCAGTCACTAACGTTCTCTCTATACTTTATATAGACTTTATATAGGGATTATGGCGGCCCAACGTTCTCTCTATACTTAATATATACTTATATATGGAGTATGGCAGTCACTAACGTTCTCCCTATACTTTATATATACTTTATATGGGAGTATGTGTGGGTCACTAACGTTCTCTCTATACTTTATAATAACTTTATATAGGGAGTATGGCAGTCACTAACGTTCTCTCTATACTTTATATGACTTTATATAGGAGTATGGCGGTCACCAACGTTCTCTCTATACTTTATATATACTTTAAATGGGGAGTATGGCGGGCACTAACGTTCTCCCTACAACTTTATATACTTTATATAGGGAGTATGGTGTCACTAACGTTCTCTCTATACTTTATATAACTTTATATAGGGAGTATGGCAGTCACTAACATCCCCCCTATACTTTCATATATACTTTATATAGGGAGTATGGCGTTCACGAATTCTCCCTCTAACTTATATATACTTTTATATGGAGTATGGCGGTCACTAACGTTCTCTCTTATACTTATATATACTTTATATAGGAGTATGGCGGCACTAACGTTCCCTACACTTTATATACTTTATATAGGGAGTATGGCAGTCACTAACGTTCTCTCTCTACTTTATATATACTAATTTAGGGAGTATGGCGATCACTAACCTATCTCCTATACTTTAAATATGGGATTATGGCGGTCAACACGTTCTCCTATACTTTTTATAGACTTTATATAGGGAGTATGGGCGGCCACTCAACGTTCTCCTATCTTTATATACTTTATATAGGGAGTATGGTGGTCACTAACTTCTCCTATACTTTATATATACTTTTATTAGGGAGTATGGCGGTCACTAACGTTCTCTCTATACTTTATATATACTTTATATAGGATTATGGCGTTCACTAACGTTCTCTCTATACTTTATATATTACTTTATTAAGAGTATGGCGGTCACTAACGTTCTCTCTATACTTTATAATACTTTATATAGCAGTATGGCGGTCACTAACGTTCTCCCTATACTTTATATATACTTTATATAGCGAGTAGGCGGTCACTAACGTTCTCTCTATACTTTATATATACTTTATATAGCGAGTATGGCGGTCACTAACGTTCTCTCTATACTTTATATATACTTTATATAGCGGTATGGCGGTCACTAACGTTCTCTCTATACTTTATATAACTTTTATAGGGATATGCTTCACTAACGTTCTCCCTATACTTTATATAGACTTTATATGAGGGAGTATGGCGGCCACTAACGTTCTCCCTATACTTTATATAGATACTTTATATAGGGATTATGGCGGTCACTAACGTTCTCTCTATATCTTTAATATACTTTATATAGGGAGTATGGGCGGTCACTAACGTTCTCCCTATACTTTATATATACTTTATATAGGAGTATGGCGGTCACTAACGTTCTCCCTATACTTTATATAGACTTTATATAGGGAGTATGGCGGTCACTACAACGTTCTCTCCTATACTTTATATAGACTTTTATAGGAGTATGGCGGTCACACGTCTCTCTATACTTTATATATCCTTTATATAGGAGTATGGCGGTCACTAAACGTTCTCGCTATACTTTATATATACTTTATATAGGGAGTATGGCGGTCACAACTCTTCTCCCTACACTTTATATATACTTTATATAGGGAGTATGGCGGTCACCAACGTTCTCTCTATACTTTATTATCTTTATAGGGAGTAGGGCATCACTAACGTTTCTCCTATACTTTATATATACTTTATATAGGGAGTATGGCGGTCACTAACATTCTCCTATACTTTATATATACTTATATGGGAGTATGGCGGTCACCAACGTTCTCTCTATACTTTATATATACTTTATATAGGGAGTATGGCATTCACTAACGTTCTCCCTATACTTTATATATACTTTATATAGGGAGTATGCAGTCACTAACGTTTCTCCCTGCTTTATATACTTTAATTAGGGAGTATGGCAGTCACTAACGTTCTCTCTATACTTTATATAGACTATATGGGAGTATGGGCGTCACCAACGTTCTCTCTATACTTTATATATCTTATATAGGGAGTATGGCAGTCACTAACGTTCTCCCTATACTTTATATATACTTATATAGGGAGTATTGTGGTCACTAACGTCTCTCTCTACTTTTTATATATACTTTATTATAGGGAGTATGGCAGTCACTAACGTTCTCCTCTATACTTTATAACTTTATATAGGGAGTATGGCGGTCACCAACGTTCTCTCTATACTTTATATATACTTTATATAGGGAGTATGGCGGTCACTAACGTTCTCCCTACACTTTATATATCAATAGGGAGTATGGTGGTCACTAACGTTCTCTCATAACTTTTATATACTTTTATATAGGGAGTATGGCAGTCACTAACATCCTCCCTATACTCATATATACTTTATATAGGGAGTATGGCAGTCCACTACGAATGTTCTCCCTATACTTTATATATAACTTATATAGGGAGTATGGCGGTCCTAAACGTTCCCTCTCTATACTTTATATATTCCTTTATATATAGGGATTATGGCGTCACTACCGTTCTCCCTAACACTTTATATATACTTTATATAGGAGTATGGGCGTCACTAACGTTCTCTCTATACTTTATTATACTTATATAGGAGTATGGCGATCACTACCATCTCCCTATACTTTATATAGGGAGTATGGCGGTCACTAACGTTCTCCCTAACTTTTTATAGACTTTATATGGGAGTATGGCGGCACCAACGTTTCCTCCCTATCACTTATATATACTTTATATAGGAGTATGGTGGTCACTAACTTCTCCCTATACTTTATATATACTTTATATAGGGAGTATGCGGTCACTACCGTCTCTCTATACTTTATATACTTTATATGGAATTAGGGCGGTCACTAACGTTCTCTCTATCTTTATATATAATCTTTATTAGCGATATGGCGGTACTAACGTTCTCTCTATACTTTATATACTACTTTATATGCGAGTATGGCGGTCACTAACGTCTCTCTATACTTTATATTACTTTATATAGCGAGTATGGCGGTCCACTAACGTCTCTCTATACTTATATCTACTTTATATAGCAGTATGGGCGTCACTAACGTTCTCTCTACTTAATATACTTTATATAGGGGTATGGCGGTCACTACGTTCTCCTATCTATACTTTTATACTTTATAGGGTATGGCATCACTAACGTTCTCCCTATACTTTATATAACTTATATAGGAGTATGGCGGCCACTAACGTTCTCCCTTACTTTTTATGATCCTTTATATAGGATATGGCGGTCACTAACGTTCTCTCTATACTTTATATATCTTTATATAGGGAGTATGGCGGTCATAAACGTTCTCCCTATACTTATATATACTTTATATAGGGGTATGGCGTCACTAACGTTCTCCATACTTTTATATAGACTTTATATGGGAGTATGGCGGTCCACTAACGTCTCTCTATACTTTAATATAGACTTTATATAGGGAGTATGGCGGTCACTAACGTTCTCCTATCATCTTTATATATACTTTATATAAGGAGTATGCGGTCACTAACGTCTCCGCTATACTTTATATATACTTTATAAGGAGTATGGCGGGTCACTAACGTTCTCCCTACACTTTATATATACTTTATATAGGAGTATGGCGGTCTAACGTCTCTCTATACTTTATATATACTTATATAGGGAGTGGGCGTCATATAAACGATCTCCTATACTTATATATACTTTATATAGGGAGTATGGCGTCACTAACGTTCCCCTATACTTTATAATATACTTAATAATAGGGAGTATGGCGTCACTAACGATTCTCCATACTTATATACTTTATATAGGGAGTATGGCGGTCACTAACGTTCTCCTATACTTTAATATATACTTTTTGTTTTTTTTGGTACCATATAAGGGAAGTTATGCTCTCTCTATACTTTATATATCTCTTTTATATAGGGAGTATGGCGTCACTAACAGTCTCCCTATACTATATATACTTTATATAGGGTATGGCAGGTCCACTAAGTTCTCCCTATACTTTAATATTACTTATATAGGATGTAAAATGGCGGTCCCCTGAACTAACGTTCTCTCTATACTTTATATATACTTTATATAGGGAGTATGGCGGTCACTAACGTTCTCTCTATACTTTATATATACTTTATATAGGGAGTATGGCGGTCACCAACGTTCTCCCTATACTTTATATATACTTTATATAGGGAGTAATGGCGCCACTAACGTTTCTCCTATACTTTATATATACTTTATATAGGGAGTATGGCAGTCACTAACGATCTCTCTATACTTTATATAGACTTTATATAGGGAGTATGGCAGTCACTAACGTTCTCCCTATACTTTTATATACTTTTATTGGGAGTATGGCAGTCACTAACGTTCTCCCTATACTTTATATATACTTTATATAGGGGTATGGCAGTCACTAACGTTCTCCCTATACTTTATATATACTTTATATAGGGAGTATGGCGGTCACTAACGTCTCCCTATACTTTATATATACTTTATATAGGAGTATGGCGGTCACTAACATTCTCCCTATACTTTTATATATACTTTATTAGGGAGTATGGCAGTCACTACGTTCTCTCTATACTTATATATACTTTACATAGGGAGTATGGCGGTCACTAACATTCTCCCTATACTTATATATACTTTATATAGGAGTATGGCGGTCACCAACGTTCTCTCTATACTTTATATATACTTTATATAGGAGTATGACGTCACTAACGTTCTCCCTATACTTTATATATACTTTATAGGAGTATGGCGGTCACTAACATTCTCCCTTACTTTATATATACTTTATATAGGGAGTATGGCGGTCACCAACGTTTCTCTCTATAACTTTATATATACTTTATATAGGGAGTATGGCAGTCACTAACGTTCTCCCTATACTTTATATATACTTTATATGGGAGTATGGCAGTCACTAAGTTCTCTCTCCTATGCTTTATATTACTTTATATAGGGAGTATGGCAGTCACTAACTTCTCTCTATACTTTATATAGACTTTATATAGGGATTATGCGGGTCACCACAGTTCTCTCTATACTTTATATATACTTTATATGGGAGTATGGCAGTCACTAACGTTCTCCCTATACTTATATATACTTTATATAGGGAGTATTGTGGTCACTAACGTTCTCTCTATACTTTATAATACTTTATATAGGGAGTATGGCAGTCATCTAACGTTCTCTCTATACTTTATATAGACTTTATATAGGAGTATGGCGGTCACCAACGTTCTCTCTATACTTTATATATACTTTATATAGGGAGTATGGCGGTCACTAACGTTCTCCCTACACTTTATATATACTTTATATAGGGAGTATGGTGGTCACTAACGTTCTCTCTATACTTTATATATACTTTATATAGGGAGTATGGCAGTCACTAACATCCTCCCTATACTTCATATATACTTTATATAGGGAGTATGGCAGTCACGAATGTTCTCCCTATACTTTATATATACTTTATATAGGGAGTATGGCGGTCACTAACGTTCTCTCTATACTTTATATATACTTTATATAGGGAGTATGGCGGTCACTAACGTTCTCCTACACTTATATATACTTATAGGGAGTATGGCAGTCACTAACGTTCTCTCTATACTTTATATATACTTAATATAGGGAGTATGGCGATCACTAACCATCTCCCTATACTTTATATAGGGAGTATGGCGGTCACTAACGTTCTCCCTATACTTTTTATAGACTTTATATAGGGAGTATGGCGCCCACCAACGTCTCCCTATACTTATATATACTTTATTATAGGAGTATGGTGGTCACTAACATTCTCCCTATACTTTATATTACTTATATATAGGGAGTAATGGGGCGGTCACTAACGTTCTCTCTATACTTATATATACTTTATATAGGAAGTATGGCGGTCACTAACGTTCTCTCTATACTTTATATACTTTATATAGCGAGTATGGCGGTCACTAACGTTCTCCTCTATACTTTATACATACTTTTATATACGAGTATGGCGGTCACTAACGTTCTCTCTATACTTTATATATACTTTATATAGCGAGTATGGCGGTCCTAACGTTCTCTCTATACTTTATATATACTTTATATAGCAGTATGGCGGTCACTAACGTTCTCTCTATACTTTATATATACTTATATGCAGTAGGCGGTCACAACTTCTCTCTATACTTTATATAGACTTTATATAGGGAGTATGGCAGTCACTAACGTTCTCCCTATACTTTATATAGACTTTATATAGGGAGTATGGCGGCCACTAACGTTCTCCCTATACTTTATAGATACTTTATATAGGGAGTATGGCGGTCACTAACGTTCTCTCTATACTTTATATATACTTTATATAGGGAGTATGGCGGTCACTAACGTTCTCCCTATCCTTTATATATACTTTATATAGGGAGTATGGCGGTCACTAACGTTCTCCCTATACTTTATATAGACTTTATATAGGGAGTATGGCGGTCACTAACGTTCTCTCTATACTTTATATAGACTTTATATAGGGAGTATGGCGGTCACTAACGTTCTCTCTATACTTTATATATACTTTATATAAGGAGTATGGCGGTCACTAACGTTCTCGCTATACTTTATATATACTTTATATAGGGAGTATGGCGGTCACTAACGTTCTCTCTCTACACTTTAATATCTTTAATAGGGAGTATGGCGGTCACCAACGTTCTCTCTATACTTTTATACTTTTATAGGGAGTATGGCAGTCACTAACTTTCTCCCTATACTTTATATATACTTTATATAGGGAGTATGGCGGTCACTAACATTCTCCCTATACTTTATATATACTTTATAGGGAGTATGGCGGTCACCAACGTTCTCTCTATACTTTAATATACTTTATATGGAGTATCATCACTAACGTTCTCCCTATACTTTATATATACTTTATATAGGGAGTATGGCAGTCACTACGTTCTCCCTATGCTTTATATTACTTTATAGGGAGTATGGCAGTCACTAACGTTCTCTCTATACTTTATATAGACTTTATATAGGGAGTAGGCGGTCACCAACGTTCTCTCTATACTTTAATATACTTTATATAGGGAGTATGGCAGTCACTAACTTTCTCCCTATACTTTATATATACTTTATATAGGGTATGGTGGTCACTAACGTTCTCTCTATACTTTTATATATACTTTATTAGGGAGTATGCAGTCACTAACGTTCTCTCTATACTTTATATAGACTTTATATAGGGAGTATGGCGGTCACCAACGTTCTCTCTATACTTTATATATACTTTATATAGGGAGTATGGCGGTCACTAACGTTCTCCCCTACATTTATATACTTTATATAGGGGTATGGTGGTCACTAACGTCTCTCTATACTTATATATACTTTATATAGGGAGTATGCGAGTCACTACATCCTCCCTATACTTCATATATACTTTATATAGGGAGTATGGCAGTCACAATGTTCTCCCTATACTTTATATATACTTTATATAGGAGTATGGCGGTCACTAACGTTCTCTCTATACTTTATTATACTTTATATAGGGAGTATGCGGTCACTAACGTTCTCCCTACACTTTATATATACTTTATATAGGGAGTATGGGCAGTCACTAACGTTCTCTCTATACTTTATATATACTTAATATAGGGAGTATGGCGATCACTACCATCCCTATACTTTATATAGGGAGTATGGCGGTCACTAACGTTCTCCCTATACTTTTTATAGACTTTATATAGGGAGTATGGCGGCCACCAACGTTCTCCCTATACTTTATATATACTTTATATAGGGAGTATGGTGGTCACTAACATTCTCCCTATACTTTATATATACTTTATATAGGGAGTATGGCGGTCACTAACGTTCTCTCTATACTTTATATATACTTTATATAGGAAGTATGGCGGTCACTAACGTTCTCTCTATATTTTATATATACTTTATAAGCGTATGGCGGTCACAACGTTCTCTCTATACTTTATACATACTTATATACGCGAGTATGGCGGTCACTAACGTTCTCTCTATACTTTATATATACTTTATATAGCGAGTATGGCGGTCACTAACGTTCTCTCTATACTTTATACATACTTTATATAGCGAGTATGGCGGTCACTAACGTTCTCTCTATACTTTATATATACTTTATATCGACGTATGTGCGGTCACTAACGTTCTCTCTATACTTTATATAGACTTTATATAGGGAGTATGGCAGTCACTAACGTTCTCCCTATACTTTATATATACTTATATAGGGAGTATGGCGGCCACTAACGTTCTCCCTATACTTATAGATACTTATATAGGAGTATGGCGGTCACTAACGTTCTCTCTCTTATACTTTATATATACTTTATATAGGGAGTATGGCGGTCACTAACTTTCTCCCTATACTTTATATACTTTATATAGGGAGTATGGCGGTCACTAACGTTCCTCCTATACTTATATAGACTTTATTATAGGGAGTATGGCGGTCACTAACGTTCTCTCTATACTTATATAGACTTATATAGGGAGTATGGCGGTCACTAACGTTCTCTCTATAACTTTATATACATTTATATAAGGAGTATGGCGTCACTAACGTTCTCGCTATACTTTATATATACTTTATATAGGGATATGGCGGTCACAACGTTCTCCTACACTTATATATACTTTTATATGGGAGTATGGCGGTCACTACTTTTCTCTTATACTTTATATATACTTATATAGGGAGTATGGCGGTCACTTAACACGATCTCCCTATACTTTATATACTTTATATAGGGAGTATGGCGTCACTAACGTTCTCCTATACTTATAATACTTTATATAGGGAGTATGGCTTCACTAACGTTCTCCCTATACTTTATATTACTTTAATAGGGATTATGGCGGTCACTAACGATCTCCCTATACTTTATATAACTTTATATAGGGAGTATGGCCATATCTCCTATATTATATAACTTTATATAGAGTATGTGGCGGTCACTAACATTCCCTTATACTTTATATATACTTTAAATAGGGAGTATGGCAGTCACTAATGTTCTCTCTTACTTTATATATACTTTATATAGGGAGTATGGCGGTCACTATACGTTCTCCCTATACTTTATATTACTTTATATAGGAGTATGGCAGTCCAAATGTTCTCCTCTATACTTTATAATATACTTTATATAGGGAGTATGGCGGTCACTACCATCTCCCTATACTTTATATAGGGAGTATGGCGGTCACTAACGTTCTCTCTATACTTTATATATACTTTATATAGGGAGTATGGCTGTCATTAACGTTCTCCCTATACTTTATATATACTTTATATAGGGAGTATGGCAGTCACTAACGTCTCCCTATACTTTATATATACTTTATATATGGGAGTATGGCGGTCACTAACATTCTCCCTATAACTTTATATATACTTTATAGGGAGTATGGCAGTCACTACGTTCTCTCTATACTTAATATATACTTTACATAGGGAGTATGGCGGTCACTAACATTCTCCCTATACTTATATATACTTTATATAGGAGTATGGCGGTCACCAACGTTCTCTCTATACTTTATATATACTTTATATAGGAGTATGGCGTCACTAACGTTCTCCCTATACTTTATATATACTTTATATAGGGAGTATGGCGGTCACTAACATTCTCCCTATACTTTATATATACTTTATATAGGGAGTATGGCGGTCACCAACGTTCTCTCTATACTTTATATATACTTTATATAGGGAGTATGGCAGTCACTAACGTTCTCCCTATACTTTATATATACTTTATATAGGGAGTATGGCAGTCACTAACGTTCTCTTCTCCCTATGCTTTATATTACTTTTATAGGGAGTATGGCATTCACTAACTTCTCTCTATACTTTATATAGACTTTATATAGGGATTATGCGGGTCACCACAGTTCTCTCTATACTTTATATATACTTTATATGGGAGTATGGCAGTCACTAACGTTCTCCCTATACTTATATATACTTTATATAGGGAGTATGTGGTCACTAACGTTCTCTCTATACTTTATATATACTTTATATAGGGAGTATGGCAGTCACTAACGTTCTCTCTATACTTTATATAGACTTTATATAGGGAGTATGGCGGTCACCAACGTTCTCTCTATACTTTATATATACTTTATATAGGGAGTATGGCGGTCACTAACGTTCTCCCTACACTTTATATATACTTTATATAGGGAGTATGGTGGTCACTAACGTTCTCTCTCTCTATACTTTATATATACTTTATATAGGGAGTATGGCGTCACTAACATCCTCCCTATACTCATATATACTTTATATAGGGAGTATGGCAGTCACGAATGTTCTCCTATACTTTATATATACTTTTATAGGGAGTATGGCGGTCACTAACGTTCTCTCTATACTTTATATATACTTTATATAGGGAGTATGGCGGTCCACTAACGTTCTCCCTACTCTTATATATACTTATAGGGAGTATGGCAGTCACTAACGTTCTCTCTATACTTTATATATACTTAATATAGGGAGTATGGCGATCACTAACCATCTCCCTATACTTTATATAGGGAGTATGGCGTCACTAACGTTCTCCCTATACTTTTATAGACTTTATATAGGGAGTATGGCGCCCACCAACGTCTCCCTATACTTATATATACTTTATATAGGAGTATGGTGGTCACTAACATTCTCCCTATACTTTATATTACTTATATATAGGGAGTATGGGGCGGTCACTAACGTTCTCTCTATACTTTATATATACTTTATATAGGAAGTATGGCGGTCACTAACGTTCTCTCTATACTTTATTATACTTTATATAGCGAGTATGGCGGTCACTAACGTTCTCCTCTATACTTTATACATACTTTTTATATACGAGTATGGCGGTCACTAACGTTCTCTCTATACTTTATATATACTTTATATAGCGAGTATGGCGGTCCTAACTTCTCCTCTAACTTTATATATACTTTATATACAGTATGGCGGTCACTAACGTTCTCTCTATACTTTATATATACTTATATGCAGTAGGCGTCACAACTTCTCTCTATACTTTATATAGACTTTATATAGGGAGTATGGCAGTCACTAACGTTCTCCCTATACTTTATATAGACTTTTATAGGGAGTATGGCGGCCACTAACGTTTCCCCTATATTTTATAGATACTTTATATAGGGAGTATGGCGGTCACTAACGTTCTCTCTATACTTTATATATACTTTATATAGGGAGTATGGCGGTCACTAACGTTCTCCCTATCCTTTATATATACTTTTATTAGGGAGTATGGCGGTCACTAACGTTCTCCCTTACTTTATATAGACTTTATATAGGGAGTATGGCGGTCACTACTTTCTCTCTATACTTTATATAGACTTTATATAGGGAGTATGGCGGTCACTAACGTTCTCTCTATACTTATATATACTTTAATAAGGAGTATGGCGGTCACTAACGTTCTCGCTATACTTTATATATACTTTATATAGGGAGTATGGCGGTCACTAACGTTCTCTCTCTACACTTTAATATACTTTAATAGGGAGTATGGCGTCACCACGTTCTCTCTATACTTTTATACTCTTATATAGGGAGTATGGCAGTCACTAACTTTCTCCCTATACTTTATATATACTTTATATAGGGAGTATGGCGGTCACTAACATTCTCCCTATACTTTATATATACTTTATATGGGGTATGGCGGTCACCAACGTTCTCTCTATACTTTATATATACTTTATATGGAGTATGCATCACTAACGTTCTCCCTATACTTTATATATACTTTATATAGGGAGTATGGCAGTCACTACGTTCTCCCTATGCTTTATATTACTTTATAGGGAGTATGGCAGTCACTAACGTTCTCTCTATACTTTATATAGACTTTATATAGGGAGTAGGCGGTCACCAACGTTCTCTCTATACTTTAATATACTTTATATAGGGAGTATGGCAGTCACTAACTTTCTCCCTATACTTTATATATACTTTATAGGGTATGGTGGTCACTAACGTTCTCTCTATACTTTTATATATACTTTAATAGGGAGTATGCAGTCACTAACGTTCTCTCTATACTTTATATAGACTTTATATAGGGAGTATGGCGGTCACCAACGTTCTCTCTATACTTTATATATACTTTATAAGGGAGTATGGCGGTCACTAACGTTCCCCTACATTTATATACTTTATATAGGGGTATGGTGGTCACTAACGTCTCTCTATACTTATATATACTTTATATAGGGAGTATGCGAGTCACTAACATCCTCCCTATACTTCATATATACTTTATATAGGGAGTATGGCAGTCACAAATGTTCTCCCTATACTTTATATATACTTTATATAGGAGTATGGCGGTCACTAACGTTCTCTCTATACTTTATTATACTTTATATAGGGAGTATGCGGTCACTAACGTTCTCCCTACACTTTATATATACTTTATATAGGGAGTAGGCAGTCACTAACGTTCTCTCTATACTTTATATATACTTAATATAGGAGTATGGCGATCACTAACCACTCCCTATACTTTATATAGGGAGTATGGCGGTCACTAACGTTCTCCCTATACTTTTTATAGACTTTATATAGGGAGTATGGCGCCACCAACGTTCTCCCTATACTTTATATATACTTTATAAGGGAGTATGGTGGTCACTAACATTCTCCCTATACTTTATATATACTTATATAGGGAGTATGGCGGTCACTAACGTTCTCTCTATACTTTATATACTTTATATAGGAAGTATGGCGGTCACAACGTTCTCTCTATATCTTATATATACTTTATAAGCGTATGGCGGTCACGAACTTCTCCTATACTTTATCATACTTATATAGCGAGTATGGCGGTCACTAACGTTCTCTCTATACTTTATATATACTTTATATAGCGAGTATGGCGGTCACTAACGTTCTCTCTATACTTTATATATACTTTATATAGCGAGTATGGCGGTCACTAACGTTCTCTCTATACTTTATATATACTTTATATGGTATGGCGGTCACTAACGTTCTCTCTATACTTTATATAGACTTTATATAGGGAGTATGGCAGTCACTAACGTTCTCCCTATACTTTATATATACTTATATAGGGAGTATGGCGGCCACTAACGTTCTCCCTATACTTATAGATACTTTATACTAGGAGTATGGCGGTCACTAACGTTCTCTCTCTCTATACTTTATATATACTTTATATAGGGAGTATGGCGGTCACTAACGTTTCTCCCTATACTTTATATACTTTTATATAGGGAGTATGGCGGTCACTAACGTTCCTCCTATACTTATATAGACTTTATATAGGGAGTATGGCGGTCACTAACGTTCTCTCTATACTTATATAGACTTATATAGGGAGTATGGCGGTCACTAACGTTCTCTCTATAACTTTATATATACTTTATATAAGGAGTATGGCGTCACTAACGTTCTCGCTATACTTTATATATACTTTATATAGGGATATGGCGGTCACAACGTTCTCCTACACTTATATATACTTTTATATGGGAGTATGGCGGTCACTACTTTTCTCTTATACTTTATATATACTTATATAGGGAGTATGGCGGTCATTAACAGATCTCCCTATACTTTATTATACTTTATATAGGGAGTATGGCGTCACTAACGTTCTCCTATACTTATATATACTTTAATAGGGAGTATGGCTTCACTAACGTTCTCCCTATACTTTATATTACTTTAATAGGGATTATGGCGGTCACTAACGATCTCCCTATACTTTATATAACTTTATATAGGGAGTATGGCCTTCCCTATACTTATATAACTTTATATAGGGAGTATGGGCGGTCACTAACATTCCCTATACTTTATATATACTTTATAGGGATATGGCAGTCACTAATGTTCTCTCTATACTTTATATATACTTTATATAGGGAGTTGGCGGTCACTACACGTTCTCCTATACTTTATATTACTTTATATAGGAGTATGGCAGTCCAAATGTTCTCCTCTATACTTTATAATATATCTTTATATAGGGAGTATGGCGGTCACTAACATTCTCCCTATATCTTTATATAGGGAGTATGGCGGTCACTAACGTTCTCCCATACTTTATATATACTTTATAGGGAGTATGGCAGTCACTAAGTTCTCTCTATACGTTAGATATACTTTATATAGGGAGTATGGCGGTCACTAACATTCTCCCTATACTTTATATATACTTTATATAGGGAGTATGGCAATCACTAACGTTCTCCCTATACTTTATATATAATTTATATAGGGAGTATGGCAGTCACTAACGTTCTCCCTATACTTTATAGACTTTATAAAGGGAGAACGATTGGGACTGTGTGCACTCCCATCTATCAAAGAAGACAGACAGAATGTTGAAGATTGGTACACTGTGTACACACCTTAACTGGATTTCAGTAGGTGGGTGGGTGGGTTTGGTATTGGTAGGTTCACGAATAGCTTGAAGGGAGGGCAAGATGCCTTTTTAGAATCAAGGAAAAAGTTAATGTTAATAATATACATTAAAGGAGAACTATAGCGCATATAAACTGTAAACAGTTAAAATAAATGGTACCTGGGGCAAGGAGACAGGATTGTTAATTCCGACCTCTTAATATCAGAGTGCCAGAACAAAGAAATCTGCCAGTCTTCCTCTGTGTCTTTAATACAGGAAAGCCCGGGATACTATGGATAACCAATCTTACCTTCCGGTCTCAAGTACTTTTCATTTATAAAAAATGAATTATTTCAGTGTAGTTGCCCTTTAAGAAGGAAATTTGTTAAATGACATCACTCCTTTATTGGCTACAGTCGGCATAATTTCACAACACAAATGTCTTCTGATTGGTCAGGCTCCGAATACAAGCAGAAAGGTGAAGCAATTTAGCAGTCTAGGTCCTGGCGACTTTTATTAGGAGGTGGGGGCAACTATCGTTTCCTCTCTACATATTTATATCTAAAACCCCATTTATCACAGTTGGCCTTTGATTATTAGAGATGTTCGAAACTGTTGAGTTTTGTTTTGTTTTCGAATTGAAAGTTCGAGTTTTTAGGTTTTTGATTTTCGAAAACCGTCTACTTTCGAAAAATTCGGGTTACGTGAAATTCGGGAGTTCCGAAAGTTTTATCGGGACTTCGAAACTCTCAGATTCGATTCGAAACTGGCATCTATTGGAACCCACATTACATCTCTATTAATTATAAGAATTAGTTCTCCTAGGGAACCCAAAACCATGAAAGGGGGAAATCCATTCAGTTTGCATGTTCCTGACCTTGAACAGCATTTCCCTGTTTTTTTCCCCATAATGAAGCCATCAGTAGAAAACATATTATTCAGACTTCAATGGCTGTTGTGCTGCTCTGTTGACTATAGAGCAGAGTTCGCCTGGATCATGGGCTTTTTGTTTACACCACACGCACATATAGTTACCCTTTATCAAAGATCAGCCAGCTAATGGAGCTGGACGCATGATAAAGTGCACGTTGACTTGTTGACGTTGCGTTGAACTTGGATTGTGTGTAAGACGGTGCAGGTTTGATACTGGGACTCTTATCTGTTTGGTACAGGACAGAGCTGTAGGTTGTGGGCGTTCACAAAAATCCTATCAGTCGACTACACAGAATATTTTGGTATTTCCAGTTTAAATACATTTGGCTTTAAATGCCCTTTAAATGACTGCAGATTATTTACTTGAATGGTATATGAGAACTGCGGGTTTTATAAAATATGTGGGTCTAGCGGTAAATGAGGTGGACGGAACTTTAAAATTCGGTGCCAGAAATTCAAAATTATGTGTCGAAAATCGGTGTTAAAATTCGGTGCTGAGACACAATGTGCAAAATTCTGCTCCAATTGGGTTTGATTGACATTTTTCGGTTCGGCTATTGGAACAAAATTTGCTGGTTTCTTTCACCTCTAATCCTAACCTGTCAATCATGTCCATATATGAAAGCAGGGGAGGTGCTTAGTTATAGAGGTACAGAGGGGAAATAAGAATTTGTTACTATAATGACTAGAAACCCTGCGGATGTATTACTGCGGGTGCCGCCTTTAAATAATACCGTATCTTTCTATGTTTACTCACAATGATAAATAATATCAAGTTATAATCCTGGCTTAATGATGTTATGGTCTCATGGAAATTCGTAATACTGCCCAATCACGCAACAGTTCCAATCAAATGGTAACAGGATCAGGGATTGGATAATTCAATTTGATACTTTTTTTTATTGGCCAATTCTGATCAAATGATATAAGCATAGTACAATCAGTATTGCTGGGTGTATTGTCACCATAAACAACTAATGTTCTGTGTAATTGTAAGGCTGATCAGTCAAACCTTTTAGGCTTCGTTCACACTATGCTGCATTTTGGTGCAATGTCATTAGTGTTAGTAAATGGCACCGTTCTAGCGCTTTTTAAAACATTCCGCATACAGCAGTTTGGTGCATTAACGCGATGTTCCCCTGCTTTAAAAAAATGCTCAATGTGAATGTAGCCTTACATGGAGACCCATAAAACCCATTAGATAATCACATCATCTGGTCAGACTGCATCATGTAATGAATACATCCCTCACTATGTACTAAATCCAGTATTGATTTCCATACCAAGGGAACAAAAGACTTTTTTGACATCCCTTAAAGGGCATGTCCACCCCTAAAACTATAATTTAACTCACTACTGGCCTCACCGTGTACCCTACATCTCTGCTCCTTATGGTTCTCCAGCTATGTCTTTTCAAGACCAATAGTTACGCCACTGAATGGCAGCTCACTACTCACCATAGCCAAGGGGATGGAATCAATTGATTTATCAGAATACCTGGGTATGTGCATGTAGATAAATAATTTAAAGAATAATGATTTTCCCACTCAACTTCCCCTTTGACACAATCTAAATGTATTACTTCATGCCTGGATTGTACCATGTCCCCGTAAGGTCTTTGTTTCCCTGTCCCGTGACTGTACAAAAGACTCTGAGGGCCGTATGGTCCATACAAGAGAATAGTTTAGCCTTGACATGTATGTGGGTTGTTATGTAGGAGGGATTCGCTCTCTTTAGATTTAAAGGACGTCTTCCTTTCCATGTAGGGAGATGAGCCCCGCTCAGGGGTTGTAAACAAGTTCTAAGAACCAGGGTCCCTGATACGTCTGCCTTAAAGCCCGTTGGACTCTTGTGGACAGCTGCATAAGGAATCTGTAAACAGCTTCACCGCAGAGGATCTCTCCATTCCTGCTGAGTGAACAGCTTCAAATATATCCGTTTGTTATTCTGCAGCCAAAATATCCACATCCCATGGACGGCCTTATACTAAAGAAGGGAGAGAGACATCTGTGGTTATACAACAAGACACTGTTAACAAACAGCCCACGGTGGTAGCACCACATCAGTAACAACATGAGTCAGGCTGATGGGTTATTTATGGTTGTATTAAAGGGTATCTTTACAGCAAGATCCCACTCCTCCAAAACTTTTTTCAGATTTTAAATCTGGGCTGTAGATTTTGAGAAATCATCATTTAAATCACAGCATTTACAGGGAAAGACCTGTCACTCCAAGAGCAGAAATGCTAATATATGACCCATCCCTGACCTGTTTGCCTGCCTGCCAGCACACTTTCTGCAACATTTAAGAGGATCAGCAGAGAAAAGAAGGCAGGGGGGAGGGAGGGGGAGGGAGATGTGTAAGCAGAGTCCATGGTGAGGCTGTGCAGAATACATAAGTGTCGCAGACACTAAAAGAAGGCAGTGAGTAAGGGAGGGGGGGAATTAGGAGCACTTACTAAACATTAATAATTTAATGACAAAGCAAGCACAGATAAATATCTGAGAACCACCATTTAACTCTCAAATTGTAGTTTCAGAAAATGTAAAATTTTCAGTGAGTATAGTGATACTTTAAACATTCTACAATTTCCCAGAAAATGTTTGCCACTAAACATGGATTCCCAGTTGTATGCTGCAGCCATTTATTTTTCCCACCTGTAACTTGGCCCCATCAGAAAATGTTTCCCGCCGCAAAGAAGAATAAAGAGAAGAGGATCGTCACAAACAACAAGAGCTATTTTAGGAATATTGGGCCATATTTATAAAAGGCGTCATATTGGTTTTTTAGCGATACTGCGCCTTTAATCGTAAATATTTAGTATAGCAATGGTAGATCTATTGCAGTGTGTGTACCAGCCTTTAAGCACCAGTACTTTAATATTTTAAAAGCAGTATTTTAAAACATAACTTTATTAACATGCAGGCGACAACATGTTTATAAACAGTGTAGTGTAGAGGGCAGGCCCTCTTAGTCCCCACCCCCTTGCCCTACCAGGGGCTATAGTTACAGGACTTACGGGGGGTGGAGTTACACAGAGTGTTATGAGTGCAATCTAATCTATTTGCTAGGAACACTTTTATTGTTGCATTGTGAATTTGCAGGTTTACATCAATTGAGGACAACAATATGTCAGTGTCTACACATATATATTTATTCAAATATGTATGTATGTATGTATGTTTATTTATATAGCGCCCCTAGGGGACACAGTACTGTACAATATAGAATACAAAAAAGACAGTAAATAAATATATAAATAAGTTGGAGCATCACTAAATATACAAGTGCTTGAAACATGTAACATGAGGAAAGAGGTCCCTGTCCCGTAGAGCTTACAATCTAATTAGGTGGGTAACATACAGATACATAGGAAAGGGTGGAAGTGCCATAGTAATAACTGGTGCAGTGTCAACAGTCCTATGCTGTGCTGTGCTCAGAGAGATAGGGTAAGAGGTTAGATTTAAACTTGTTTATTGAGGTGTCTTGATGAAGAGAGAGGGGAATAGAATTCCAGAGGACATGAGCCACAAGAGAGAAAGGTTTAAGGCGAGAGGAAGCAGTGTGAGTGGGGGGTCTGTATAAGAGATGGTTCTGTGATGAATACAAGAGAAGAAATATAAGGAGCAGCAGAGCAAAGGGATTTAAATGTTAAGAGAAGGATTTTGTAGATAATGTTTAATGGGGAGCCAGGTAGATGTGCGGCACAGAGGAGATTTAATTTCCCGATTGTTAGAGAGCGACACAATGCAATATGGACTGAAGCGGGGAAAGCTGTGATGCAGGAAGACCAGAAAGCAGAAGGTTACAATAGTCCAGACGTGATAGGATGAGAGCATGGATAAGCATAGCAGTAGTCGGAAGAGAAAGGAATCTACGGATATTCGCAATGTTACGAAAAAAAAGCAACGGGTTTTAGCAACATAGTTAATGTGATTGGAAAAGGAGAGGGAGGAATCAATAATAATCCCTAAGCAATGTGCCGACTGAATAGGGTAAATGGGGGTGTTGTCCACAGAAATAGAAAAAGGTGGAAAAGGACAAGGTTTAGGTGGGAAAATGATTAGTTCAGTTTTAATCAGGTTTAGTTTGAGGCATCAGTGCACCATCCATGAGGAGACAGCAAAGAGACAGTCGAGATGCGTGACTGGGTGTCAGAACAAAGCATGGGGGTGGAAAAATGCATTTGCTTATCATCGGCATACAGATGGTAGTTAAAACCAAATGAGGGAAATGGTATAGAGGATGAACAGCAGGGGTCCAAGAACAGAGCCCTCGGAACCCCAACATTAAGAGGAATAAGAGAGGATGTTTTATTGTCATATGACACAGAGTAGGTTCTGTTTGAGAGGTAGGATCGTAGCCAGGATGCCGCTTCATTCTGGATGCCCAATGAGTGAATAATTTGCATTAGGAGGGAATGATCAACCGTGTCGAAAGCAGAGGAGAGTTCGAGAAGGATGAGGATAGAAAAGTGGCCTTTGGCTTTGGCAGTCGGAAGGTCATTAACAACTTTGGCACAGGGCTATCTCCATGGAGTGCACAGGACGAAACCCTGATTGCAAGGGGCCCAGTAAGTTATGAGAATTAAGATAATTAGTGATACGGAAGAAGACGAGATGTTCCAGTAGCTTAGAGGCTATCGGTAGAAGAGAGACCAGGCCTTAGTTAGCAAGACAATTAGGGTCAAGGGAGGCTTTTTTGATTATGGGTTTCCCATGGGCGTGTTTAAAGGAGGAAGGGTGAATACCAGATGACAGGGAGGTGTTGAATATTTGGGTAAGTGTAGGGGTGACTGCCTGATTACAGTGCTTCAGTAGGAAAGATGGCATGGGATCGAGGGGACATGAAGTGAGTGGACATGACCGACGCAGAGATGAGACCTCTGACTGGGTCACGGGACTAAAAGATTCAAGAGCAGTAGAAGGGGGTGTGGGTAGAAGAATCTGAGAGCTATGGTGAGGGTTAGAAATCTGCATGCGGATGGACACTATTTTATTTATGAAGTAGTCCGTAAAGTCTTGGGGAGAGTGTGGAGAGAAAGGAGAGTCAGTGGGCGAGGGACGGAGAAGGGAGTTAAAGATGGAGAAAAGGTGGCGTGGGTTTGATTTGTTATTATCTATAAGCCTCTTATAGTATTTTGGTTTTGCTCCCGACAGTGCAGTGTTGAAGCATTGTAGCATAAACTCCTAATGGAGAAAGTCAGCCTGGGTACGACACTATGTAGAGGTAGAATCTTCTGTTAATGCAATAGAGTTCAAACAAGAACAAATGCAAAAAAATAAAAAATTTAAAGGGGCTTTATTTTCCCTTTAAAAACATAGGCAGCCATTAGAGATACATTGGTTCCTAGAATTCTTTGTGACATGAAAGGTTCTATTTAATACTGTTGATCATGCTCCGTTTTCGAACCGCAGAGACGTAACCGCAGGTCTAAAAAAACTAAGGATCCAGCAGAATTTTGCCAAAAATTTAATGTTGAAAAAGTCAGAAATCAGTGAAGAATTTGGAAACTCGGTATCAAAATCCGATGGCAAAAATGCAAAAAAAAAAAATCAGTTTGACATTCCGCAGATCCGGCCCTTGACGTGTTTCTTGTACAGGGCCCCTATGTGGGTTTTAGGTGGAGGCTGTGTTAGGCAATAATCACTTTTCCATTGGAAGATTTTATTATTTTATAGTCTTTGCCAAGGTGGGCCATGCTCCTCTCCTTTTATAGCAATGTGTTGTGAAGACTCTCAGTTTACTGCAATGTTCTCATTATTCAAAACATGTCAGGGAAATGAGAAGAAAACAAGTTGCCTTCAGCTTTACAGGGAGACAATGGTATTTTCCACTGTACGGGTTGGATTATGGGAGTGAAATAAGATTCACGACTAGTAACGCAGTGAACATTCTATGAAGCTCTGAGCTATGTCAAGTTCCGACACTTGTGATTTCTCTTTCTTGGAACACAAATAAATTCATCAGAAGGAATTATGGTTTACGATGGGCAGAGCAGGGCGTAACCTACCAGCTACAGAGAAATGCCAATTTCCCGCACCCCAAGCATCTCCATCTACCCTGCAAAAGCGTTAGGAACCGTATATATAAAGGGTCAATACCAGGAATTACTAATAATGATCCTTTATTATGGTGGAACGATACGGCCAGTAGAGATATTTTTTGACTATTGTGCAAACTTTTGCATTGGCCACAAAACACCAATACCCTTTATAAATCTACGGTCCTATATTCGCCAACGAGTAGGCCCACAAAAACACCTACCCTTATAAATCTACGGTCCTATAATCGCCAACGAGTAGGCCACAAAACACCAATACCCTTTATAAATCTACGGTCCTATAATCGCCAACGAGTAGGCCACAAAACACCAATACCCTATATAAATCTACTGTCCTATAATCGCCAACGAGTAGGCCCCAAAACACCAATACCCTTTATAAATCTACGGTCCTATAATCGCCAACGAGTAGGCCACAAAACACCAATACCTTATAAATCTAAGGTCCTATAATCGCCAACGAGTAGGCCCCAAAACACCAATACCCTTATAATCTACGGTCCTATAATCGCCAAGAGTAGGCCCAAAACACCAATACCCTTTATAAATCTACGGTCCTATAATCGCCAACGAGTAGGCCACAAAAACACCAATACCTTTATAATCTACGGTCCTATAATCGCCAACGAGTAGGCACAAAACACCAATACCTTTATAAATCTACGGTCCTATAATCGCCAACGAGTAGGCCACAAAACACCAATACCCTTTATAAATTACGGTCCTATAATCGCCAACGAGTAGGCCCAAACAACCAATACCCTTTATAAATCTACGGTCCTATAATCGCCAACGAGTAGGCCACAAAACACCAATACCCTTTATAAATCTACGGTCCTAAATCGCCAACGAGTAGGCCACAAAACACCAATACTTTATAAATCTACGGTCCTATAATCGCCAACGAGTAGGCCACAAAACACCAATACCCTTATAAATCTACGGTCCTATAATCGCCAACGAGTAGGCCACAAAACACCAATACCCTTTATAAATCTACGGTCCTATATTCGCCAACGAGTAGGCACAAAACACCAATACCCTTTATAAATCTACGGTCCTATATTCGCCAACGAGTAGGCCACAAAACACCAATACCCTTTATAAATCGTGCACTGGTCTATAATCGCCAACGGTAGGCCACAAAACACCAATACCCTTATAAATCTACTGTCCTATAATCGCCAACGAGTAGGCCCAAAACACCAAACCCTTTATAAATCTACGGTCCTATAATCGCCAAGAGTAGGCCACAAAACACCAATACTTTATAAATCTACGGCCTATAATCGCCAACGAGTAGGCCCCAAAACACCAATACCCTTTATAAATCTACGGTCCTATAATCGCCAACGAGTAGGCCCCAAAACACCAATACCTTTATAAATCTACGGTCCTATAATCGCCAACGAGTAGGCCACAAAACACCAATACCCTTTATAAATCTACGGTCCTATAATCGCCAACGAGTAGGCCACAAAACACCAAACCTTTATAAATCTACGGTCCTATAATCGCCAACGAGAGGCCACAAAACACCAATACCCTTTATAAATCTCGGTCCACTCCCCCCCCCTAACGGTCCTATAATCGCCAACGAGTAGGCCCCAAAACCACCAATACCCTTTATAAATCTACGGTCCTATAATCGCCAACGAGTAGGCCACAAAACACCAATACCCTTTATAATATACGGTCCTATAATCGCCAACGAGTAGGCCACAAAACACCATAACCTTTATAATCTACGGTCCTATAATCGCCAAGAGTAGGCCACAAAACACCATACCTTTATAAATCTACGGTCCTATAATCGCCAACGAGTAGGCCACAAAACACCAATACCCTTATAAATCTACGGTCCTATAATCGCCAACGAGTAGGCCACAAAACACCAATACCCTTTATAAATCTACGGTCCTATAATCGCCAACGAGTAGGCCACAAAACACCAATACCCTTTATAAATCTACGGTCCTATAATCGCCAACGAGTAGGCCACAAACACCAATACCCTTTATAAATCTACGGTCCTATAATCGCCAACGAGTAGGCCACAAAACACCAATACCCTTTATAAATCTACGGTCCTATAATCGCCAACGAATCCAAATTTATCTATCACCTCAGAGGCAATTTGCGAGGGTTAGAATCTATTATGTTTTTAACTTTTGTTCAGCACTGAAACAAGCTCTAATTATACCTCCCAGTAATAAGGCAGGCATGTGGCTGTGAAGCTGTTGTTTATCAGTTTTACTTGAGTTACTTTCTGGACCCCAGCCAGAGCCAACTCAGACACATTATATTATATTACAGAGAGAACAATCACCCAAACATTCACCCATAGCCATAATGTTTTAGTAGTTAAAGGGCAACTATACTAAACTATACTTTATAAAAATGTCTTTAATTCATCTTAGATATAGGTAAATAGCCCTGAGGTGTGTGTGTTGCTGCATGACTTTAATGTAGTACTTGTTTTGCTCAGGCTCAGTATCCCCCCTCCCTTTTTAACCACTCCCCCTTCTTCTGAATAGACATTTTTATGAAGACATGCATGCTCAGTAATCACTATGGGGCAGCACTGAAAGAGGGGATTTCCCACATGACAAACGAACCAGAATTAAAGGGGAGATAAAGATAAAAAAAGATAATTTTCCTCCAACAGTTAGCTGGGTTTCTTTACTATGAAATCATAGTATTGTGTAAAAAAATGGGGAAATATTGAGCATGTGCTCAGGAGAATAACTATCATTGTCTGAACATGCAATTATGTTCTGCGGGGGGTGGTGGTTAGGAAAGGGGGCTTCTGAGGTTCAAAGTTTAGCGGGGAAGCTAGGCATTACCGTATATACTCGAGTATAAGTCAAATTTTTCAGGCTTTAAAATTAGCCTGAAAACCTAACCTCGACTTATACTCGGGTCAAGTCCTAATTTAGATCCAAATTCTGCAATTACAGATAGTAACCAGTAGGTGGCGCTGTGTTAACCTGCATAGAAAGTTACAGGAGCTGATCTGCCTTTACACTTCCTGCTTCCTGTAGTCTGGCTCTGTATTCTGGACTCACTCAGCACTGTCACTGGATGCTGTAAATCTGATGGGTCTCCTCAGTTTGGGGCAAAAAACAGTACAGTACAATGCAAAGGACAGCTTGAAACTACAACTCTCAGGTGACATTTTTAACTATTAGGGTCAGAGAATCCTTTACTTTATGGGGGTCAGAGGGCCCTTTACTATATGGGGGTCAGAGGGCCCTTTACTATATGGGGGTCAGAGGGCCCTTTACTATATGGGGGTCAGAGGGCCCTTTACTATATGGGGGTCAGGAGAATTGTAAGTGATGGTAAGCTTAATTAAAAGTTTACTGAACCTTGCCACTCCACATGTTTAGAAACTGAAACTCCCAACAACAAAGCATGCTGGGAGTTGTAGTTTCCAAACATCTGGAGTGCCAAAGAATTGGAGGTTACTGGTACTGGATTTGGCTATTACTTTATGGGATTCATGTATGGGAATTCTGATGTCCATTTAAAGGGCAACTAAAGCCTAAAAACAACACAGAATCAGAAGGCAGTAGTGGTGATAATTTCTACCCTCGACTTATACTCGAGTCAATCAGTTTTTACGAATTTTTCAGGTAAAAATAGGTACCTCGACTTATACTCGGATCGACTTATACTCGAGTATATACGGTACATAGGACATATAAGGACAGTCAGGGAGATGATAAGCAATGGAAAACCTGTCATCCCTAGTCAAGAGGTTCCTAAAATAGTAAACGTGATTGACTATCCATCTCCATCTCCTATGGAAAAAAACTATTACAAATATTCCACAACTATAACTCCACCTAACAGGGTGTCAAGGCAACTAGATAGTATCTATCATCATTAGCCATCATAATGAGATTATTATTATTAACTGGGGGGAAGTCAATAGGCTGGATAGAGAAGAAAACCCCAATAAGAAATGTGGTGGGACGTTCCACCTCTAGGGACTTGTGGCTTCTTGAGAAATGGACCTTAAATATTCTGATTTAGTGACCAGCTTGGTCAATACTTATGGAAAAACTGAACTGATTCTCTATCTTGACGCTCAAACCCTCCTGAAATCTGAATAACAGAATTCTGTAGAAAGATTACCTAATGATGGCCATGTTTAGCCCTTAGCAGTAGATAACCCAATGATGACCATGTTTAGCTCTTAGCAGTAGATGATCTAATGTTCCTCATCACAGCCTTATCTGCTTTCCTTTATTTCCAGATAGTTGAATCCATAATGTACCATGTGCAATGAGGAAGAACAAAGCTTTTAAAAAAACTCTTTAATGCCTCTAAAGTTAATATTTGTCAGCGGTCAATAATTTTTCTGCTTTATGGTTGGTTGATCAGTAATAACGGAACGATAGGCCTTCCTCTGAGCTGTCTCTTGGTAACAAACCTTAATTTAGGAAAGATATCACCTTGTGTCAAGCTTCCAGCCATCTGTTCATCTCTGGTTTCACAGATCAAGTCCCTTCCCACTGAGACCTTTCCTCACTGCTTATTGCTTGTCAGGCAGATAGACAGAAGCATTTTCTTGGAGTGCAATGCCAATATTAAAGGAGAACTATAGTGCATATAAAGTTTTTTCACAAACAGTTAATATGAAAAGTACCCGGGGAAGGGAGGTAGGATTAGTAATTTCTACTTCCAATATCATTTCTATGAGCAGCGTGTTGAAAACTTCTTCTGCCAGGCTTCCTGAGTGCTTTAATACAGGAAGGCCCAGGGCCCTAAAGCAGACATTCCACCCTGCCAAACCTGGCTTCCGGGCAGGGTGGGGAGAAGGAGGCGTGGCCGAGTGACGTGATGTCACTAAAGGGGCGGGGTGGGCGGAGTCAAAGGAAGGGGCAGTTACGCCCTAGCCACGCCTCTAACGTGACGTAAATTACGTCACGTTAGCGGCGTGGCTAGGGGCATAACTGGCCCTTCTGACATAATTTACGTCACATAGGAGGTGTAGCGAAGGCGTTCCGGAGGCGGACTCAGGTAGGTTCGGGTCACGGGAGTTTGGGGTGTCTAAAATCCGGGAGATTCCTGCGACTCCCGGAAGGGGTGGGATGTCTGCTAAAGTTGACCATACACTCTAACGATAAAGGGTAAATCCCGCTGGGGCAAGACATGGTTTACCCATTATCGTCAGTGTGTAGGGGCTCTTCACGGCCGATCGAGGGAGACGATCATACACACACGTACCCAACCGGTCTCCCTATATCGCGTATGGAGACCGGTCGGGTACGTGTGTGTGGTCCCCACAGCATGTGTGCTGACAGATACCAATGTGATCTGTTGGCACACATGCTGTGGAAATCGCATGTGTATGGTCACCTTAACCTGGCAGATGAAAACTGTATGTGCTTTAGGTCCTCAATGAAACAATATTGGGAGGTGACGAGGTGGGAATCATCAATCCTTCCCCAGGTACTTTTCATTTTTAAAAACTTACTTTTTACAGTATAGTTGTCCTTTAAAGCCGCTTTGTTCTAGATAACAAGGGAATAGCAAATACCACCAAAAGTTCTGTGGCTGTTATGGCTGTAAAGACAGGTGTAGCAATCCATAATCCGTGCTCAGATTGTGATCTACCTAATGTATCTTTATCATTAGGTGCTTATATATTTAATAAACATATTATTGTTAATATGATATATTTAGCTTTTGCAGCAGCTGACTAGCGTTAAGAGCTGCACCCACATTTCCCCACCATTTCCCAGTGACAAATGGTCAGGAGGATCTACAGAACCAATCATTACATTTCCTCACATTCTAAAAATATTTCTATTTTACATTAAACAGTGATGTATATTTTTGCCCTTCTCTGTTTTTCTTTTGTCGGTATCACTCTAAATGAGAACATAAGCTCATTCCTGGAAGGTGTGGGAATGGATTTTAAAATTCTGCCTTTAGAATCTGGGATTGTTACAGTGGTGTAACTACAGCCCCCACGACAGCAGGGGGCCCGGGGGCTAAGAGGGCCTGTGCGCACCTTTACTAAAGTACGCTATCTGTCATTGGCCATAAACCTGGTCACACACCTTCCCGACTGTCTCCATATACTTATGCATAGGGGGGTTATTCAGGGGACAGCTAAAGTACCAGGCTTATATCTGTTGTATTCAATTAGATCAACTGGACTTGAAATGTAGTTCTTGAAGACGTTTCGCTAGTCATCCGACTGGCTTTCTCAATTCAGAATGACTTGTACAAGAATCTGTGGCAATTATGTACCCTGGAAAATCCCAATTAGCATATCACTTGGGATTTTCCAGGGTACATAATTGCCACAGATTCTTGTACATTCCAGGGTACATAATTGCCACAGATTCTTGTACAAGTCATTCTGAATTGAGAAAGCCAGTCGGATGACTAGCGAAACGTCTTCAAGAACTACATTTCAAGTCCAGTTGATCTAATTGAATACAACAGATATACCATGACCTGGATGAATGAGAACCTTCACAAGCATACCAGGCTTATAGCAATTTCTGGTCATGGTGGCCTATGGTGGTAGTTTGTCAGTTGCAGGATCATCCAGTGGTGAAGTTGTTAACTGCAAACACTGACCCGTCCAATCTCCATGTTAAATGCAGTCGCGAGTATCCGCAATGCTGAGGAGAGAGGTTCGTCGGCAGTGCCTCTGGTTGTTTTTGCCCCCCCCCCCCACTTTACCGATATTAGGCAAACTCTGATCTGATTAGTCTCATATCTTATATGGCAGCCTTAAGTGCTAGGCCACACTGCAGTCTTTTAACGTGTTATTCGATTGCATGTTAAAAAGCGCACACTAGGTGCGCTGCCGTGCACTGCGACCCGCTAATCCCAGCGCACGGAAACGCACAGGCTTGCGTGCATGTGTCCAGTCTGCTACAACGTGGTATAGTGTGGCCTCAGCCTAAAGCTGGGTTCACACAGTAACGATAAAGCCCCGATACCGTCAGATCCGACGGTATCGGGGCTTTATCGTTAGGTGTGTACCTTCGTTTTCCGAACGAGCTCTTATAGAGGAGTCAAGCGCAGCTGATGGAAACACACAGTCCCGGGCGTTCTCCCTATGATGTTCATAGGGAGACGCTCAGGACTGTGTGTATGCAGATCTTTGAAAGATGGCAGACAGGATCTTGCAGATCCTGCCTCTCATCTTTCACTGATCTGTACTGTGTGTACCTAGCTTAACTCCTAATCCCACACCATAGCCAGTGCTTAGTAAAGAGCCAGATTTCTTGATATTGATCTATGTACCCATGTCCATGTTACACAGGGAGGCCAGGGCTTAAGGACGGACACTGAGAAGACCAGTTCAGCACCATGGACAGCAGGACCAATGGGATCACCAGGCAGGGGGATATCACTAGTAATAAACAGGCATTTTACATGGAATGTTTGTGTTGATTTGTTGATCCATCCATGCACCGTAGTTTCTGTGTACTTGTACCAAGGAATGTGGGTTAAAAGGTACTAAAAAAAACCCCACAAGTACAATGTGTCTGTATCCACTTTTTCTACGTTCTCATCGACTACTGTGCGATCTGGTCAAGAATGGTTTTGATTTTCAAAAGCAGTCAGGATCTCAACACACATACATAGGGGCTGATACAATGAGAGGTGTAAAAGTTTGTCCATGCAACCAATCAGATGTTATCTTTTTTACCCTGCCACAGAGTAATAGCACTTCCAAACTTTTACAACTTTTACAGCATCAGCTCCTTATGAATGTGATAATGGGAATTCCCATCATAACCAGCTGATTGCAAACTGAAACATGCATCAGTGTTGCCTTTAGCCATTGCGGGACCCCAACACCACCAGTATAAAGAATTAAGGAAGAAAATAGGGCATCTCTACAAAAAAATGGGTTATTTTAAATTGACAATAACTGGAAACTGTAATTCTTCTCAACCACCTCTGTATAATTCTTTTGTTGATCTGCCCCCTATTTCTTTAGATATCCAATCTAAAACTTCTTATATTTCAGATGTCAATCAAGTTCCTTGCTCTCAAAAACTATTCTTCTGTGAGTAGTTGTACTGAAGCTAGAATGGTGACAGAGTTTTGACAGTTGGAATGCTGTATGCAGTATGCAGGCTTGACAGTTGGTTTGTGGGGGAAAAGTCAGGTCGGATGGAAGTGGGAGTGGTTAAAAGAGGGAGGGGGGATGCTGCTCCTAAACAAAAACTGTGCTGGATTGAAGACATGCAGCAACACACGCAACTCAGAGTAAGTGCTACTTACATGTATTCAGTTGTAGATTAGGATGACGCAAAGTCATTTTTTCAGTATAGTGTCCCTTTAAAATGAAAAGAACCTAGATCAGGAAGGAGTGGCAGAACAAAGAAATCCCTCCTATATTTTGGTAACATCTACCATTGCTATTGGAAGCATATTCCAAGAATGAACTGTAATAAGTCCACTGGTTCTGGAAATCACTGCAAAATTTTTTTTGGGTTGGATCTGTTTGTTTAGTCTCATTTTCATGGGCCCATACACGCAACAATCCTCATTAAATGATATCAGGATATCACTGTATGGCAGACCATTGGACTGTGTGTGGCATATTGTCGGATGATTGGTCAGATTTTTGTCTTATCGGAAATGCTGTTTATCAGACCAATCAGAAGATCAGCATTGCTGCATGTAATTCTCTAGTTTGTCAGGAAAAAATGAGTTTCAGTCTAAACTTTAACTGAATTTTAAAAAGAAATAACATTCCTACTTCTCTTGGAAATAACAATTGTAGCAATCGGCATGAAAGTATTGCTTTCCACATTTCTAAATATAGTGGTTCAGTTACCCGTATATACTCGAGTATAAGTCGAATTTTTCAGGCTTTAAAATTAGCCTGAAAACCTAACCTCGACTTATACACAGGTCAAGTCCTAATTTTGATCCAAATTCTGCGATTACAGATAGTAACCAGTAGGTGGCGCTGTGTTAACCTGCATAGAAAGTTACAGGAGCTGATCTGCCTTTACACTTCCTGCTTCCTGTATTCTGGCTGCTGGACTCAATCAGCACTGTCACTGGATGCTGTAAATCTAATGGGTCTCCTCAGTTTGGGGCAAAAAACAGCTGCTAGTACAGTGCAAAGGACAGCTTGAAACTACAACTCTCAGGTGACATTTTTAACTATTGGGGTCAGAGAATCATTTACTATATGGGGGTCAGAGTTCCCTTTTCTATATGGGGGTCAGAGGGCCCTTTACTATATGGGGTTCAGGAGAATTGTAAATGATGGTAAACTTATTTAAAAGTTTACTGAACCTTGCCACTCCACATGTTTAGAAACCGAAACTCCCAGCAACAAAGCATGCTGGGTGTTGTAGTTTCCAAAACATCTGGAGTGCCAAAGAATTGGAGGTTACTGGTACTGGATTTGGCTATTACTGTATGGGATTCATGTATGGGAATTCTGCTGTACATTTAAAGGGCAACTAAAGCCTAAAAACAACACAGAATCAGAAGGCAGTAGTGGTGATAATTTCCACCCTCGACTTATACTTGAGTCAATCAGTTTTTACAAATTTTTCAGGTAAAAATAGGTACCTCGACTTATACTCGGATCGACTTATACTCGAGTATATACGGTAATAAGGTTTTTTATTTATGGAGTCATATTTGTATGGATTAAAGGACATCTTTACTAGGAATTTCTTTTTTGCAATTTCCCATTACTGGAAACTTTAATTCTTACCAACTATCACTGTACCGTTTTTTTTGTAGACCTGTCCCCCTATTTCTCCAATCTGAAGCATCTTACATTTCAGCTGTCAGTCAAGAACCTTATCATCATAAACTCTTCTGCTGTGTGCAGTTTTGCTGAAACTGAAATAGTGAGTTAGATTATTTGAATTTCATTTTGTGAAATTCCCAGTTGTGACTCAAAGTGATTACTGAGCACGCTTGACTTCTCAGAAAGTCATGTCAGATGGAAGGGGAAGTTGATTGGGAGGGAAATACTATGGCTGAGCAAAACAAGTACTGGATCAAAGTCATGCAGCAACACACACCTCAGAGCAAGGGGCATAGATTAAGATGAGGCATAGTCATTTTTCCATGTCTTTACGTGTGATTTCCCATAAATGAAATCACAGATTTCCACAAAATTCCATTCATGCTTTGCAGATTTGTTGATACAATGAGATAGATCCCATTTTACTGGATATTTTAGTGAATAATGTGCCCTCACCGGTTTATTCTAAGGATATTCAAGGTCACCTTTTATAAAGATCACAAAAGGTGATCTAAGGTTTACATTTTAGTTGGGGAGGTACATTAACCATTATAACCCACATGTTTGCAAGTGGGAATATTAGCTGCAACCCCCACCCAATTATTTTTAACCCCCTAGAGGTTTCACACAGACTTTTACTGTGTCACTTCATAAGGTAGGAAAGGAAGGATACACCAGCTGGCTCTGCATAGGGGGTCAAAACCCTGCGCTCTACTCAGTCTCTTTATAATTGGTGCGCCAGTTAGATGGTTATTATTTTTTAGATTTACCCTGTTAAAGGAGAACTATAATGCGTAAAAAGTTTTCAAAAACAGTTCAAATGAAAAGTACGCGGGGCAGGGAGGTAGAATTGGTAATTTTTATCTCCCCATATCATTTTTGTGAGGAGTGGCAGCACAAAGAAAACTGCTTCTGCCAGGCTTCTTAAGTGCTTCAGCACTATCTTTAAATAAAGGAAAGCCCTGGGCACTAACCTGGCTCCTCAACAAAACAATATAACAGGTACTTTTCATTTTTAAAAAGATAATTTTTACAGTATAAGGTAGTTGTCCTTTAAAGTTGTAATAAAGGCCTTGCTGTATGTTCTCAAATGTTTTTTAACTGTAGTATACCAGTAAAAAGGTAACATGGCAAATTTACAGATCAGGCACATTTTAAAAAAAACTATACTCTAAAAATTAAAAAGTACCTGGGGTAGGGAGGTAGGATTTACATAGTTACATAGTAATTGAGGTTGAATAAAGACATCAAGTCCAACCTATTCACCCTCTTTTTTTTAATTTTATTATGATTATTATTTTTTTAACCCTACCTAACAGTTGATCCAGAGGAAGGCAAAAAAAAAAACAGCAAAAAAAAAGGGGGGAGAAATTCCTTCCTGACTCCAAACGTCAATCGGAAAGTATCCCTGGACCAACCAGATCTATATATATTAATACCAGTAATTCTCAATATTTTTCAGTTTTAGAAACTTATCCAGGCCTTTTTTAAAGCTATTCAATGAACTTGCCATAACCACATCTGCTGGAAGACAGTTCCACCGTTCTCACTGTAAAGAAACCTTTCCTAACCTGAAGAGGATTTATTATTCCTACCACCTAATATTTTGTTGAGGAGCTACAGCATGTAGTTTTCATCTGCCAGGTTAATGCCTTGGGCCTTCCAAAATCATAACAGGGCTGGCGGTACAATTTGACATAAGGTTTAGGTGGTACTCTTAATTGTACACCAATCCAATACTCTACAGGTTTAAATTTGCCCAGATATTTAAGATTTGCATTGCAGAAGTGTTGTTCACAAGAGAAAACTGGCTTTATCCCTTGTGTCAATTTGTTGCCCCTCAAACACCAATACCAGGGTGTGTTAAATGTTCTTGACATTGTTGGTGTTAAGCTTGGTACACACAGTGACGATAAAGTCCTGATACCGTTGGATCCAACAGTATTGGGGCTTTTTTGTTAGTTTGTGTAGCTTATTTTTCCTAAAAAGTGTGCGGCCACCGAATGTTTTCGTCCACCTCAGGGTCATTTGGAAAATACCTAAAATTTCCCTTTGCAGAGGTAGTCTCCCTATAGGGGAATTGGCCGCGGTTGTGGAAAACAGTCCTGAGTGTTCTCCCTACGCTGTCTATAGGGAGAATGATCGTGACTGTGCGTTCCCTGATCTTTGCAAAATGACAAGACATGATCTTGCAGATCCTGCCATCTTCGCTTTCAATCTCTTATTTTGATCTCATTAAATAATAAAACGTATACCTTTTTATTTAATGTCAGAAGAAGGCAGCATTAAAAAGCAGTGCTGGAATCCCTTTAAGACTCTTTCAGCTGTAAGTTTCAGGATGTTGGTGTCTGCCAGTTGGCAGTAAGACATCAGTAAGTTATATTAGGGAACACTGTGTAATGTTACAGGAACTCAGATTATTCCATTCTAGTGCCAGAACTCATTCATAATAAAGTTTTCTGTGTCAATCTTTATTTATATATAAAAAAAAAAAATGCGCCTTTGAATGGCCAACATTTTTCAGTACAAAATATAATAAAACTCTGAAACAAAATGTACAAAATAGCATAGAATTATTTTTACAAAATAAAACTTTGCAAGCATACATTCCCTAGGGAGGAAACATAACTGTTGCAGTGCTGGCTTACAGTACGATGAAGAGATAAGATGGGCTGTTGCAATTAAAGGAGCAAAACTTACTTCTGCTTTTTATTTGCAGCAAACAATCAGATGTTTGCTTTTTATTGGGTTACTGTAGTTTGATTGGTGCCTGCAGATTAATAGCACCATCAAGCTTTTGAGCCTTTAATTGCATCAGCCCTTTAAGTGCTTTCTTCAGAATTTACAATACTCATAGAAAGAGGCAGACAACTGCAAGTGTATAGCCCAAGAACTTTGCAACAGGAACAGCAAAACTTTTTATACAGCAATGCAAAACGAAACCTGGTTTAACAAGGATATAAATAACAGAACAGTAGGCAGCAACATTAGACCAAAGTGCATTGAAAAAAATGTGGCTTTCAATAGCATCATAGAACATATTTTTTTTTTGTTTTTTTCAAAAAGCCTGGTTTAACAACCTAAGCAGCCAGAAGGGACCATTTTTACCGATTGTCCCTGTGGCAAAATATCTCTCTAAATAAAATTTCTATATAGCACAAACTGAAAAAACCAATAAATATTAGCCTGTGCATATCTGAAAAGATGGCATTGGGAGAGAAAGGGAGGAAATGGATGCTGGGAATTATAGCCAGTCAGTCGAAAAAACTCAATAATCCAAAAGGCTGGAAGGGAGATAGTGGGAGGTTACCAAACCAGGCATATCCCTTTTTATCAACCAAATTGTAGTGGTTAACGTCTTTACAACAAAAGAAATAGCTTTAACATTCCAAAACACAATACAAGATACAAGAAAGTGCTTAACAGAAAACACAAAAGCTAGTGTAACACTGCTCTAATACTAGAGGAAAATGTAACAGAAGGACAACTCACTTTGCTTCTTAATATATAGAAGATCATGCTACATTAATATCCCTTTTGGATATATATACACTGGCAGAAGGTGACATTGCTGCACAATTTTAATGGGTGGGGGGAATAACGTAAAATGCTGATCATTAATTCGCTCATTCATTACATCAAACCCTTCTAGATAACTGCAAGTAATTGTCCATATCTCTTCTGAGAGCTAATGCCCTTGTTGGAATGGTATTTTACTGGACTTCCCTAACCCCGATTTAACCAGCACCATAAGGTGAAATACAAACTGCTGCCCAAGATTAATCTATTCATTGAAAGTCTTTGACTGGTTGGGGGGCTACAGCAAATAGTTACAATCACATCCTTAAGAAATTAACTTGTTCATAAATTACGGGATTAGGTGTTCCAATAACAAGGGTCATTTGTCTGATCTCGCTGATCAAATGATATGTGCGATAACTTCCTCATGTCCACTCCTGGCCACGCATTCCGGCCTCTGCCGCCAACCCAAGGCAACACTTTAGCATCACAAGTTCATATACCGATGGCACGTCTTAACAGACAATCATTGTTGTAAGGCAAATGGAACAAAGTCTTTGCTTGGCTTTTTTTTTTTTTTGTATTGATTGAAACTTGTGAGAAAGGCCATTTATGGCTACCAAAAGGCCACTGTGTGACAGTAGTCAAGTGCAGGAATTAAGAACAATAAATGTCTCTCTGGCAATTACCGTTTAATGCACACAGGTATTCTTGTTGACATCAACCTGGGGAGAAGAAATTTAGAAAGTCAGCCATGCATATTTCCATGTAGACTGCAAAACACAAGTATACATGTATTGAGTCACCACCCATTAATCTATGAAGGGCTATTGTTAATTGGATTGGTTATGAACACCACGTTGGCTAATTGTTTTACATCTGTTTAGGCCATGAATGTCCAACATGAGGCTCCAAATGCTTGGAAAATCAAACTCCTAGCATTCCTGCATTCATCTGGAGAGATTCAGTATGGACGTCCCTAACGTATTATTTTTAAAATACCTTTTAAACCAAGTGCTATGAACATGAAAAGTTAAAGGCATGCTATGTAGAAGCGGGGCAATCAGACCAGCATCAAGAACTCACCTCTGTGTAGGTTGGTGGAGGCATGTATTTAAATTCTGGTGCATACATGAAAATGGGACTGTCGCAAGCACAATCCATGTCATCCAACAAAGGTGTGGTGGGACTTTCCAGTCTGTGATCTTCAGGGACAATGTCCAGGTAGCCTGGAGGTGCTGTGGATGAAACAGACTACATGTAAGATTATGTCCTAACTAAGAAAAATCTGTACAATGTAAACCATTGTATAGACTAGACAGAGGAATTAATGGAAATAAATCTTACCTTCTGGTGTCCCTGGGATGTTCAACTCCAGCCAGCTCATCTCAGAGCTAGCCTGGCTTGCCATGCTTGGTGTGCGGCTGCTCATTCCAGAAGAGTTAGAGCCAATTACAAGGGGCAAGTCCAGAATTATTTTTTTGGCTCCAGGAACACTAACATAGACCTAAAATGAAATAGTGATTAGTAATGCTGGAGGAGAGAAGATGTATATACCTGGCTGTTAACAGGTTTAAAAAGAACACTGTATACTGGACACTTACCAACAAAGAATATTCAACCCGTAGAATGTTGCATCCGAGGATGGAAGGCTTTATTTTTGGCACACGTATGCTCTTTCCTCTCCAGGAATCAGTCATGCCTGAGATGATGTGATTGCCTCGAACACTGCATAGTTTCTGGGAAAAGACTTTGGTCAGGCCATTTGCAAGGTACGTGTGCTTTGCTATAATTGCTGCTTTAGGGACCACAATGCGAGAGCAGGTGTTCTCAAACTCAGCTGAGATACAGATGTCATCACCTGAAAATGGAGAATAAATGCTGTTAAACGTAACCCTCTCTTTATATGCCATCCAACCTTTGGTGCAACTTTAAAGGATAACTAGCATGTGAATAGTTTATTAAAAATACAGGTAAAATGAAAAGTACTTGGGACAGGGATATAGGCCTGGTAATTCCTACCTTCCAATATTGTTTCTGTGAGGAGCACCAGCCCAAAGAAAACTTATCTGCCAGTCTTCCTCCTGGCTTCAGCACTATCTTTAATAAAGGGTTAGTCCAGGACTAACCTGGCAAATGAAAACTGTACGTGCTGTTGCTCCTTAACAAAATGATATTGTGTGGAAGGATAATCAACCCGACCTCCTTGCCCCAGGTACTTCCCATCTTTAAAAAGTAAAATAGAGTATAGTTAGAGTATAATCAGACGTATATAATTTATAGGTAGGCACACTCACTTCAGTATTTCAACGATACTCCTTTATTAATGTGCTGAAAGTAACAACATGCCAAATACACACAACGTTTCGGGGGGTTCAGCCCTGAAAACAGACACCTGAGGAAGGGGGCTGAACCCCCCGAAAAACGTTGTGTGTATTTGGCATGTTGTTACTTTCAGCACATTAATAAAGGAGTATCGTTGAAATACTGAAGTGAGTGTGCCTACCTATAAATTATATACGACTGATGATATTCACCTGCAGTGGCACAAGTAACAGGTAGTGCACCTCGGAGTTTACCTATCAGGGTTACCGCATATGTTTGGAAATTGAATATAGTTAGAGTATATTTATCTATACTAGCTAAAAGAGGAGTCTTACCTTCACAAAATCCTTTGCGATTAATGCAGGCACTCATAGAAATGTGACCATCGGGAATGAACATGCAAGTCATCTTCTGATACTTTTTTCCAGAAACTGGTGACTGTGAACAAGAAGTAGTGATTAGTTCAACTCCATTGAATGACTTCTTACAAACATTGACTAGAGTGTTGACTTTCTGACCCTTGTGTTAATCTACAAACTAATTATCTCGTCTTTGTCAGTGAACCGGACCTAAATCAATATTAATAGTGTAAGAGATCATCCATTGTTAAAACAATAAGTTTGCTACTAACTTTGCTTTCAGGCCACCAACCTATTAAATGCCAACCAAACTATAATAGGGGTAATTTACTGGTAAATAACCGAAAGCCACATTTCAGTAAGAGTTGCCCATAAAGGCCAACAATCGTTCTTATTTTTGCTATTACCGTTGTCAGGCACTGCTATCAATAATGTTTAATGTATTTGTATACAATATAAATAAACGCTTAATTAAATGTTGCTCTATATTTTACCTGATATTTCAGGCAGCATTTTAACCGTTACCCTGCCTGGATATGAGCATGAAATTTTGGTTTGTATCAAAAAATAATAATTACCATGAGATCTGGAGTATCTACATTCACAGAATCCTCAACAGTAAAATTCTTCTGGACTTCTTGAGTTGGGTGGGAAGGGCGGTCCAGAAAAGCTTTGACCCAGTACTTCACAGAACCATACTTTCCTTTAAATGATGACCCAAGAGGACTACAAAAAACAAAAATAAAGTAGAACATAATTAGGTCTCACTCCAAAAGAACCAAACACATAATCAGGGGTCAGACTTAGAACAAAAAGTAAGTGTACCTACCCATGGGGCAGCTCGAATCCAAACTTGTACTCATAGAAATTTCCTGGCCGGAGAATTACAGATCCATCAGAATCTACAAGAGATTAGAAAACACATAAATGTGATGTCATGAGCTCAGTTCCACAAACAACAATTTCATCATCACAGTAACAGCAGTGAAAAGAAATAGAATCTACACAAGTAATGTCTACTTTCTATGAGATCAGACGTAGAGTGATAATGAATTGTATGTATAAATACCGCCACAAACAATTAACAACCCCTAAAATAAAACCAGAAACTGGACTTCTGCCTGTTAACAGATCTTGCCATGGTAACGCTCCATCACAGGAAATTCTACTGTCCTGCCAATAGCCTCTGCAGTTTTCACATTAGCGTTCCTGTATCACATTACCAACATTACTAGTCTACTGTATGCCTTTCAGTGCTGCGCTAATAAACAAAGAACGCTTGCATACCAGGCATTACCGACGCTATGTTCGAACCTTAGCATGCCAGGTGTTTTAATACTATAACTCCCAGCATGTTCTATGCCTTTACAGGCAACAACAAATGATGAAAATATTGTTTAAAGGGAAAACTACTACTTCATTTTGCGTTACTACTATTAACTTAAACACAGACAACTTTTGACAAAGTTTCAGAACAAAGAGACCAGTACACACATTATATATATATATTATATAAACCCACCCACACTCCGCCACCCAACTTCATGACCTCCTCACTGCAGGACTACTCACCAGCAGGCTGGTCCTCCATCTGCAAGGTGTCCTCATACCTCAGGTACTCCATTTCCTGCTTGCATTGCTGGGACCACAGAACCTTGGCAACTCCACAAGCCACTAGTTTGACAGCCGTCACCCTGGTCACCTCAGCCACCTCCACCTGCACCCTGCCTGTTACTTTGTCCCCACCTGTGTAAACCTTCTGGGGCTCAGTGAAGGTCACTTCAAAGCACTTGATCTTCTTAAATACAACCATGATGTCCCCTCCAAGGATCCCCCAGTGTAACAAACAAGATGGGGGTAACAATGGGACCTTCCTGCAGCAGTAAGTGGCCCTGGGGTTAATGAAAACCTGACTTCAGTTACAGCCCAGTGGTGCTTTGCGCTGACTCTGCACTGGTTTCTGAGCTCCCACTGTTATTACCCTGCAACTGTAGTAGTTGTAAACAACATGAGGAAGTTCCGTTTTATACCTCACAGCAACCCCGCCTCTCCGCAAAGTTACGCCCACCTCGTGCTGGATGACTGACGCTCCATGCTGCCCTCGTGCACAAGCCACCCATTAGTCGGTGTGTGTTGTTAGTCGAGCGTTCGGCCAATAGGAAGCGCCGAGGCAGCGCGTGGACAGAGCGTGGAAGGCGCGGGGAGAGAAAGTAGGCGGTGTTTGTTTCTCATTCCTTGAGACGTTTGTCATGTAAGGAGGGAGGTAGGGAGGGTGTGTGGGATGGAGGGAGATACTGATGGCTGGGAAGGTTGTTTACTGAGCCCCTTGACTTCCTAGCTAATGGGTGGGTTATGGGAAAAGGAAACATGGTCAGGGCAGCATGACAGTGTAGAGAACAACTATAATAGAAATATAATGGGCCTGTAGGATGTGTAATGTGTTAGATTGACCATTCTATAGAAATATAATGGGCCCTATAGGATGTGTAATGTGTCAGACTGACCGCATGGATGGGAATTCTATAGAAATATAATGGGGCCCTATAGGATGTTTAATGTGTCAGACCGACCAGATGGATGGGAATTCTATAGAAATATAATGGGGCCTATAGAATGTGTAATGTGTCAGACCGACCACATGGATGGGAATTCTATAGAAATATAATGGGCCCTATAGGATGTGTAATGTGTCAGACCAACCGGATGGATGGGAATTCTATAGAAATATAATGGGCCCTATAGGTTGTGGTGTCAGTCTGACTGGATGGATGGGAATTCTATAGAAATATAATGGGGCCCTATAGGATGTGTAATGTGTCAGACTGTGATGGATGGGAATTCTAAAGAAATATAATGGGGCCCTATAGGATGTGTAATGTGTCAGACCGACCACATGGATGGGAATTCTATAGAAATATAATGGGGCCCTATAGGATGTTTAATATGTCAGACTGACCGGATGGATGGGAATTCTATAGAAATATAATGGGCCCTTTAGGATGTTTAATGTGTCAGACTACGCGATGGATGGGAATTCTATAGAAATATAATGGGGCCTATAGGATGTTTAATGTGTCAGACTGACCGGATGGATGGGAATTCTTTAGAAATATAATGGGCCCTATAGGTTGTGGTGTCAGTCTGACCGGATGGATGGGAATTCTATAGAAATATAATGGGGCCCTATAGGGTGTGTAATGTGTCAGACCGACTGGATGGATGGGAATTCTGTAGAAATATAATGGGGCCCTATAGGGTGTTAATTGGTCTGACTGGATGGATGGGAATTCTATAGAAATATAATGGGGCCCTATAGGATGAGTAATGTGTCAGACCGACTGGATGGATGGGAATTCTATAGAAATATAATGGGGCCCTATAGGGTGTGTAATGTGTCTGACTGGATGGATGGGAATTCTATAGAAATATAATGGGGCCCAATAGGATGTGTAATGTGTCAGACTGACCGTATGGATGGGAATTCTATAGAAATTTAATGGGGCCCTATAGGATTTGTAATGTGTCAGACTGACCAGATGGATGGGAATTCTATAGAAATATAATGGGGCCTATAGGATGTGTAATGTCAGACTGAATGTATGGATGGGAATTCTATAGAAATATAATGGGGCCTATAGGATGTGTAATGTGTCAGACTGAACGTATGGATGGGAATTCTATAGAAATATAATGGGGCCTATAGGATGTGTATGTGTCAGACCGACCGGATGGATGGGAATTCTATAGAAATATAATGGGGCACTATAAGATGTGTAATGTGTCAGACTGACCAGATGGATGGGAATTCTATAGAAATATAATGGGGCCCTATAGGATGTGTAATGTGTCAGACTGACCGGATGGATGGGAATTCTATAGAAATATAATGGGCCCTATAGGATGTGTAATGTGTCAGACTGACCGGATGGATGGGAATTCTATAGAAATATAATGGGGCCCTATAGGATGTTAATGGTGTCAGACTGACTGGATGGATGGGAATTCTATAGAAATATATGGGCCCTATAGGATGTATATGTCTGACTGACCGGATGGATGGGAATTCTATAGAATATAACGGGGCGTATAGATGTGTAATGTGTTAGACTGACTGGATGGGTGGGAATTCTATAGAAATATAATGGGCCCTATAGGATGTGTAATATGTCTGACTGACCGGATGGATGGGAATTCTATAGAAATATAATGGGGCACTATAGGATGTGTAATGTGTCAGACTGACCGGATGGATGGGAATTCTATAGAAATATAATGGGGCCCTATAGGATGTGTAATGTGTCAGACTGACCAGATGGATGGGAATTCTATAGAAATATAATGGGGCCCTATAGGATGTGGTGTCAGTCTGACCGATGATGGGAATTCTATAGAAATATAATGGGGCCCTATAGGATGTGTAATGTGTCACACTGACCGGATGGATAGGAATTCTCTAGAAATATAATGAGGCCCTATAAGATGTGTAATGTGTCAGACTGACCGGATGGATGGGAATTCTATAGAAATAGAATGGGGCCCTATAGGATTTGTAATGTGTCAGACTGACTGGATGGATGGGAATTCTATAGAAATATAATGGGCCCTATAGGATGTGTAATAGTCTGACTGACCGGATGGGGGAATTCTATAGAAATATAATGGGGCACTATAGGATGTGTAATGTGTCAGACTGACCGGATGGATGGGAATTCTATAGAAATATAATGGGGCCCTATAGGATGTTGTAATGTGTCAGACTGACCGATGGATGGGAATTCTATAGAAATATAATGGGGCCCTATAGGATGTGGTGTCAGTCTGACCGGATGGATGGGAATTCTATAGAAATATAATGGGGCCCTATAGGATGTGTAATGTGTCAGACTGACCAGATGGATAGGAATTCTCTAGAAATATAATGAGGCCCTATAAGATGTGTAATGTGTCAGACTGACCAGATGGATAGGAATTCTATAGAAATATAATAGGGCCCTATAGGATGTGTAATGTGTCAGACTGTGATGGATGGGAATTCTATAGAAATATAATTGGCCCTACAGGATGTGTAATGTGTCAGACTGCCCGGATGGATGGGAATTCTATAGAAATATTATGGGGCGCTATAGGATGTGTAATGTGTGAGACTGACCAGATGGATAGGAATTCTATAAAAATATAATGGGGCCTATAGGATGTGTAATGTCAGACTGTGATGGATGGGAATTCTATAGAAATATAATGGGGCCCTATCCAGTCAGTCTGGATGGAATTCCCATCCATCCAGACTGACTGGATGGATGGGAATTCTATAGAAATATACCGTATTGGCCCTACGATTTGTAATGTGTCAGACTGACCGGATGGATGGGAATTCTATAGAAATATAATGGGGCCCTATAGGAGTGTGAATGTGTGAGACTGACCGATGGATGGGAATTCTATAAAAATAAATGGGGCCTATAGGATGTGTAATGTGTCAGACTGACCAGGTGGATGAATTCTATAGAATATAATGGGACCCAATAGGATGTGTAATGTGTTAGACTGACCAGATAGATGAGAATTCTATAGAAATATAATGGGGTTCTATAAGATGTGTGTAGATGCCTCAAAATGCTTTGTATTTGCAACAGCCGACCAATCAGTGCAAAGATACAATACTGATGGGGCTAGGTGGGTAGGATTTAGATTGAGGACCTGGGGTCCTCCCATGCATTAGGGTATAAACTCAGCGGCACCAACATTAAGCTTTCCCACACACTCATCCACCATGCCGCCATTTGTCACCACGATGACTTAACCTCTACAGGGAGTTCAGGGAGATCAGGTTCGGTGGACATCAAGCTGACTTGTAGAAGCGATGGAGAGCTGGGTGAGTGTTACAGTTTCTATGTATGTAGAACAAATATGTTTTGATTCCTTGTTATTTTAGATTTATTCACAGGATTATTAGGTCTGGTACGCATGGGCCACTAAAGTCTGATATTCTCAATGCCCTACCAATTGGTAGTCTGCTAGCTGGAAATAAACCAATGGACCAACCAATATTGCAGTCTACTGAAGACCACATGATCACTGTGTTTTAACCAACACATTTGATTGTTCAGACTATTGGTTTAGCCAAAATAACGGTTAACATGTTTGGTCAAGTCGAAGATGACAGCAAATATCAACCCAGGCGGTGGTGATAGCTCCGTCCTTAGAATCTCAATTCTCAAAAGTTTTTCCTCCAGTGAATTATGCAGGGAAAATCCTGTAATGGATTAAAAGATATCTGTATTGCAGAGAAAGACATCGTTTATTTTTCTGCCTCTGCTACAACACATTGTTTAGTTTAGATTTCAATGGCAGGAAATCCTCAATTTAGACCGTTGATGGCCATCCTCTGATCCGATCAGTGAAAATTGCGTCCCTGGGTATACCGGGTGGGCAGGGTGTATGTTAAATGAAAGGGTCATGGGCTGTCTGTCGGTGGGGCATAGGTGGTCCGGGGGCAGAGCCAAAAGTGGCCCAGTTTTCTGGCTGGGGGGTCCCCAGTGTGGCCCCGTTAGGCACCCCTGATCTAGACAGTGTCATTGTGCATTCAGTGTCAGACCGACCACATGGATGGGAATTCTATAGAAATATAATGGGCCCTATAGGATGTGTAATGTGTCAGACCAACCGGATGGATGGGAATTCTATAGAAATATAATGGGCCCTATAGGTTGTGGTGTCAGTCTGACTGGATGGATGGGAATTCTATAGAAATATAATGGGGCCCTATAGGATGTGTAATGTGTCAGACTCCGACCACATGGATGGGAATTCTATAGAAATATAATGGGGCCCTATAGGATGTTTAATATGTCAGACTGACCGGATGGATGGGAATTCTATAGAAATATAATGGGGCCCTTTAGGATGTTTAATGTGTCAGACTGACCGGATGGATGGGAATTCTATAGAAATATAATGGGGCCTATAGGATGTTTAATGTGTCAGACTGACCGGATGGATGGGAATTCTTTAGAAATATAATGGGCCCTATAGGTTGTGGTGTCAGTCTGACCGGATGGATGGGAATTCTATAGAAATATAATGGGGCCCTATAGGGTGTGTAATGTGTCAGACCGACTGGATGGATGGGAATTCTGTAGAAATATAATGGGGCCCTATAGGGTGTGTAATGTGTCTGACTGGATGGATGGGAATTCTATAGAAATATAATGGGGCCCTATAGGGTGTGTAATGTGTCTGACTGGATGGATGGGAATTCTATAGAAATATAATGGGGCCCAATAGGATGTGTAATGTGTCAGACTGACCGTATGGATGGGAATTCTATAGAAATTTAATGGGGCCCTATAGGATTTGTAATGTGTCAGACTGACCAGATGGATGGGAATTCTATAGAAATATAATGGGGCCTATAGGATGTGTAATGTCAGACTGAATGTATGGATGGGAATTCTATAGAAATATAATGGGGCCTATAGGATGTGAGAAATATAATGGGGCCCTATAGGATGTGTAATGTGTCAGACTGACCAGATGGATGGGAATTCTATAGAAATATAATGGGGCCCTATAGGATGTGGTGTCAGTCTGACCGGATGGATGGGAATTCTATAGAAATATAATGGGGCCCTATAGGATGTTCTATAGAATTCCCATCCATCCGGTCAGTCTGACCATTACACATCCTATAGTGCCCCATTATTCTATAGAATTCCCACCATCCGGTCAGTCAGACATATTACACATCCTATAGGGCCCATTATATTCTATAGAATTCCCATCCATCCAGTTAGTTGACACAATACAAATCTATAGGGCCCATTCTATTTCTATAGAATTCCCATCCATCGGTCAGTCTGACCCATTACACATCTTATAGGGCCTCATTATATTCTAGAGAATTCCTATCCATCCGGTCAGTGTGACACATTACACATCCTATAGGGCCCCATTATATTTCTATAGAATTCCCATCCATCCGGTCAGACTGACACCACATCCTATAGGGCCCCATTATATTTCTATAGAATTCCCATCCATGGTCAGTCTGACACATTACACATCCTATAGGGCCCCATTATATTTCTATAGAATTCCCATCCATCCGGTCAGTTGACACATTACACATCCTATAGTGCCCCATTAATTTTATAGAATTCCCATCCATCCGGTCAGTCAGACATATTACACATCCTATAGGGCCCATTATATTTCTATAGAATTCCCACCCATCCAGTCAGTCTAACACATTACACATCCTATACGCCCCGTTATATTCTATAGAATTCCCATCCATCGGTCAGTCAGACATATTACACATCTATGGGCCCATTATATTTCTATAGAATTCCCATCCATCAGTCAGTCTGACACATTACACATCCTATAGGGCCCCATTATATTTCTATAGAATTCCCATCCATCCGGTCAGTCTGACACATTACACATCCTATAGGGCCATTATATTCTATAGAATTCCCATCCATCCGGTCAGTCTGACACATTACACATCCTATAGGGCCCCATTATATTTCTATAGAATTCCCATCCATCTGGTCAGTCTGACACATTACATCTTATGGCCCCATTATATTTTATAGAATTCCCATCCATCCGGTCGGTCTGACACATTACACATCCTATAGGCCCATTATATTTCTATAGAATTCCCATCCATACGTTCAGTCTGACACATACACATCCTATAGGCCCCATTATATTTCTATGAATTCCCATCCTACATTCAGTCTGACATTACACATCCTATAGGCCCCATTATATTTCTATAGAATTCCCATCCATCGTCAGTCTGACACATTACAAATCCTATAGGGCCCCATTAAATTTCTATAGAATTCCCTCCATACGGTCAGTCTGACACATTACACATCCTATTGGGCCCCATTATATTTCTATAGAATTCCCATCCATCCAGTCAGACAATTACACACCCTATAGGGCCCCATTATATTTCTATAGAATTCCCATCCATCCAGTCGGTCTGACACATTACTCCATCCTATAGGGCCCCATTATATTTCTATAGAATTCCCATCCATCCAGTCAGACACATTACACACCCTATAGGGCCCCATTATATTTCTACAGAATTCCCATCCATCAGTCGGTCTGACATATTCACACACCCTATAGGGCCCCATTATTTCTATAGAATTCCCATCCATCCGGTCAGACTGAAACCACAACCTATAGGGCCATTATATTTCTAAAGAATTCCCATCCATCCGGTCAGTCTGACACTAAACATCCTATAGGCCCCATTATATTTCTATAGAATTCCCATCCATCCGGTCAGTCTGACACTTAACATCCTAAGGGCCCCATTATATTTCTATAGAATTCCCATCCATCCGGTCAGTCTGACATATTAACATCCTATAGGGCCCATTATATTCTATAGAATTCCCATCCATGTGTCCGGTCTGACACATTAACATCCTAAGGGCCCCATTATATTTCTTTAGAATTCCCATCCATCACAGTCTGACACATTACACATCCTATAGGGCCCCATTATATTTCTATAGAATTCCCATCCATCCAGTCAGACTGACACCACAACCTATAGGGCCCATTATATTTCTATAGAATTCCCATCCATCCGGTTGGTCTGACACATTACACATCCTATAGGGCCCATTATATTTCTATAGAATTCCCATCCATGTGGTCGGTCTGACACATTACACATTCTATAGGCCCCATTATATTTCTATAGAATTCCCATCCATCTGGTCGGTCTGACACATTAAACATCCTATAGGGCCCCATTATATTCTATAGAATTCCCATCCATGCGGTCAGTCTGACACATTACACATCCTATAGGGCCATTATATTTCTATAGAATGGTCAATCTAACACATTACACATCCTACAGGCCCATTAATTTCTATTATAGTTGTTCTCTACACTGTCATGCTGCCCTGACCATGTTTCCTTTTCCCATAACCCACCCATTAGCTAGGAAGTCAAGGGGCTCAGTAAACAACCTTCCAGCCATCAGTATCTCCCTCCATCCCACACACCCTCCTACCTCCCTCCTTACATGACAAACGTCTCAAGGAATGAGAAACAAACACCGCCTACTTTCTCTCCCCGCGCCTTCCACGCTCTGTCCACGCGCTGCCTCGGCGCTTCCTATGGCCGAACGCTCGACTAACAACACACACCGACTAATGGGTGGCTTGTGCACGAGGGCAGCATGGAGCGTCAGTCATCCAGCACGAGGTGGGCGTAACTTTGCGGGAGAGCGGGGTTGCTGTGAGGTATAAAACGGAACTTCCTCATGTTGTTTACAACTACTACAGTTGCAGGGTAATAACAGTGGGAGCTCAGAAACCAGTGCAGAGTCAGCGCAAGCACCACTGGGCTGTAACTGAAGTCAGGTTTTCATTAACCCCAGGGCCACTTACTGCTGCAGGAAGGTCCCATTGTTACCCCCATCTGTTTGTTACACTGGGGGATCCTTGGAGGGGACATCATGGTTGTATTTAAGAAGATCAAGTGCTTTGAAGTGACCTTCACTGAGCCCCAGAAGGTTTACACAGGTGGGGACAAAGTAACAGGCAGGGTGCAGGTGGAGGTGGCTGAGGTGACCAGGGTGACGGCTGTCAAACTAGTGGCTTGTGGAGTTGCCAAGGTTCTGTGGTCCCAGCAATGCAAGCAGGAAATGGAGTACCTGAGGTATGAGGACACCTTGCAGATGGAGGACCAGCCTGCTGGTGAGTAGTCCTGCAGTGAGGAGGTCATGAAGTTGGGTGGCGGAGTGTTGGTGGGTTTATATAATATATATTATAATGTGTGTACTGGTCTCTTTGTTCTGAAACTTTGTCAAAAGTTGTCTGTGTTTAAGTTAATAGTAGTAACGCAAAATGAAGTAGTAGTTTTCCCTTTAAACAATATTTTCATCATTTGTTGTTGCCTGTAAAGGCATAGAACATGCTGGGAGTTATAGTATTAAAACACCTGGCATGCTAAGGTTCGAACATAGCGTCGGTAATGCCTGGTATGCAAGCGTTCTTTGTTATTAGCGCAGCACTGAAAGGCATACAGTAGACTATAGTAAGTTGGTATGTATACAGGAACGCTAATGTGAAAACTGCAGAGGCTATTGGCAGGACAGTAGAATTTCCTGTGATGGAGCGTTACCATGGCAAGATCTGTTAACAGGCAGAAGTCCAGTTTCTGGTTTTATTTAGGGGTTGTTAATTGTTGTGGCGGTATTTATACATACAATTCATTATCACTCTACGTCTGATCTCATAGAAAGTAGACATTACTTGTGTAGATTCTATTTCTTTTCACTGCTGTTACTGTGATGATGATGATTGTGTGTTGTGGAACTGAGCTCATGACATCACATTTATGTGTTTTCTAATCTCTTGTAGATTCTGATGGATCTGTAATTCTCGGCCAGGAAATTTCTATGAGTACAAGTTTGGATTCGAGCTGCCCCATGGGTAGGTACACTTACTTTTTGTTCTAAGTCTGACCCCTGAATGTGTTTGGTTCTTTTGGAGTGAGACCTAATTATGTTCTACTTTATTTTTGTTTTTGTAGTCCTCTTGGGTCATCATTTAAGGAAAGTATGGTTCTGTGAAGTACTGGGTCAAAGCTTTTCTGGACCGCCCTTCCCACCCAACTCAAGAAGTCCAGAAGAATTTTACTGTTGAGGATTCTGTGAATGTAGATACTCCAGATCTCATGGTAATTATTATTTTTTGATACAAACCAAAATTTCATGCTCATATCCAGCAGAGGTAACGGTTAAATGCTGCCTGAAATATCAGGTATAAAATATAGAGCAACATTTAATTAAGCGTTTATTTATATTGTACAAATACATTAAACATTATTGATAGCAGTGCCTGACAACGGTAATAGCAAAATAAGAACGATGTTGGCCTTTATGGGCAACTCTTACTGAAATGTGGCTTTCGGTTATTTACCAGTAAATTACCCCTATTATAGTTTGGTTGGCATTTAATAGGTTGGTGGCCTGAAAGCAAAGTTAGTAGCAAACTTATTGTTTTAACAATGGATGATCTCTTACACTATTAATATTGTTAGGTCCGGTTCACTGACAAAGACGAGATATTAGTTTGTAGATTAACACAAGGGTCAGAAAGTCAACACTCTAGTCAATGTTTGTAAGAAGTCATTCAATGGAGTTGAACTAATCACTACTTCTTGTTCACAGTCACCAGTTTTCTGGAAAAAAGTATCAGAAGATGACTTGCATGTTCATTCCCGATGGTCACATTTCTATGAGTGCCTGCATTAATCGCAAAGGATTTGTGGAAGGTAAGACTCCTCTTTTAGCTAGTATAGATAAATATACTCTAACTATATTCAATTTCAAACATTGCGGTAACCCTGATAGGTAAACTCGAGGTGCACTACCTGTTACTTGTGCCACTGCAGGTGAATCATTCAGTGTATAATTTATAGGTAGGCACACTCACTTCAGTATTTCAACGATACTCCTTTATTAATGTGCTGAAAGTACAACAGCCAAATACACACAACGTTTTTCGGGGGGTTCAGCCCCCTTCCTCAGGTGTCTGTTTTCAGGGCTGAACCCCCCGAAACGTGTGTGTATTTGGCATGTTGTTACTTTCAGCACATTAATAAAGGAGTATCGTTGAAATACTGAAGTGAGTGTGCCTACCTATAAATTATATAGTCTGATTATACTCTAACTATACTCTATTTTACTTTTTAAAGATGGGAAGTACCTGGGGCAAGGAGGTCGGGTTGATATCCTTCCACACAATATCATTTTGTTAAGGAGCAACAGCACGTACAGTTTTCATTTGCCAGGTTAGTCCTGGACTAACCCTTTATTAAAGATAGTGCTGAAGCCAGGAGGAAGACTGGCAGTAAGTTTTCTTTGGGCTGGTGCTCCTCACAGAAACAATATTGGAAGGTAGGAATTACCAGGCCTATATCCCTGTCCCAAGTACTTTTCATTTTACCTGTATTTTTAAAACTATTCACATGCTAGTATCCTTTAAAGTTGCACCAAAGGTTGGATGGCATATAAAGAGAGGGTTACGTTTAACAGCATTTATTCTCCATTTTCAGGTGATGACATCTGTATCTCAGCTGAGTTTGAAACACCTGCTCTCGCATTGTGGTCCCTAAAGCAGCAATTATAGCAAGCACACGTACCTTGCAAATGGCCTGACCAAAGTCTTTCCCAGAAACTATGCAGTGTTCGAGGCAATCACATCATCTCAGGCATGACTGATTCCTGGAGAGGAAAGAGCATACGTGTGCCAAAAATAAAGCCTTCCATCCTCGGATGCAACATTCTACGGGTTGAATATTCTTTGTTGGTAAGTGTCCAGTATACAGTGTTCTTTTTAAACCTGTTAACAGCCAGGTATATACATCTTCTCTCCTCCAGCATTACTAATCACTATTTCATTTTAGGTCTATGTTAGTGTTCCTGGAGCCAAAAAATAATTCTGGACTTGCCCCTTGTAATTGGCTCTAACTCTTCTGGAATGAGCAGCCGCACCCAAGCATGGCAAGCCAGGCTAGCTCTGAGATGAGCTGGCTGGAGTTGAACATCCCAGGGACACCAGAAGGTAAGATTTATTTCCATTAATTCCTCTGTCTAGTCTATACAATGGTTTACATTGTACAGATTTTTCTTAGTTAGGACATAATCTTACATGTAGTCTGTTTCATCCACAGCACCTCCAGGCTACCTGGACATTGTCCCTGAAGATCACAGACTGGAAAGTCCCACCACACCTTTGTTGGATGACATGGATTGTGCTTGCGACAGTCCCATTTTCATGTATGCACCAGAATTTAAATACATGCCTCCACCAACACACAGAGGTGAGTTCTTGATGCGGTCTGATTGCCCCGCTTCTAATAGCATGCCTTTAACTTTTCATGTTCATGCACTTGGTTTTAAAAGGTATTTTAAAAATAATACGTTAGGGACGTCCATACTGAATCTCTCCAGATGAATGCAGGAATGCTAGGAGTTTGATTTTCCAAGCATTTGGAGCCTCATGTTGGACATTCATGGCCTAAACAGATGTAAAACAATTAGCCAACGTGGTGTTCATAACCAATCCAATTAACAATAGCCCTTCATAGATTAATGGGTGGGTGACTCAATACATGTATACTTGTGTTTTGCAGTCTACATGGAAATATGCATGGCTGACTTTCTAAATTTCTTCTCCCCAGGTTGATGTCAACAAGAATACCTGTGTGCATTAAACGGTAATTGCCAGAGAGACATTTATTGTTCTTAATTCCTGCACTTGACTACTGTCACACAGTGGCCTTTTGGTAGCCATAAATGGCTTTCTCACAAGTTTCAATCATACAAAAAAAAAAAAAGCCAAGCAAAGACTTTGTTCCATTTGCCTTACAACAATGATTGTCTGTTAAGACGTGCCATCGGTATATGAACTTGTGATGCTAAAGTGTTGCCTTGGGTTGGCGGCAGAGGCCGGAATGCGTGGCCAGGAGTGGACATGAGGAAGTTATCGCACATATCATTTGATCAGCGAGATCAGACAAATGACCCTTGTTATTGGAACACCTAATCCCGTAATTTATGAACAAGTTAATTTCTTAAGGATGTGATTGTAACTATTTGCTGTAGCCCCCCACCAGTCAAGACTTTCAATGAATAGATTAATCTGGGCAGCAGTTTGTATTTCACCTTATGGTGCTGGTTAAATCGGGGTTAGGGAAGTCCAGTAAAATACCATTCCAACAAGGGCATTAGCTCTCAGAAGAGATATGGACAATTACTTGCAGTTATCTAGAAGGGTTTGATGTAATGAATGAGCGAATTAATGATCAGCATTTTACGTTATTCCCCCCACCCATTAAAATTGTGCAGCAATGTCACCTCTGCCAGTGTATATATATCCAAAAGGGATATTAATGTAGCATGATCTTCTATATATTAAGAAGCAAAGTGAGTTGTCCTTCTGTTACATTTTCCTCTAGTATTAGAGCAGTGTTACACTAGCTTTGTGTTTTCTGTTAGCACTTTCTTGTATCTTGTATTGTGTTTTGGAATGTTAAGCTATTTCTTTGTTGTAAAGACGTTAACCACTACAATTTGGTTGATAAAAAGGGATATGCCGGTTTGGTAACCTCCCACTATCTCCCTTCCAGCTTTTGGATTATTGAGTTTTTTCGACTGACTGGCTATAATTCCCAGCATCCATTTCCTCCCTTTCTCTCCCAATGCCATCTTTTCAGATATGCACAGGCTAATATTTATTGGTTTTTTCAGTTTGTGCTATAGAAATTTTATTTAGAGAGATATTTTGCCACAGGGACAATCGGTAAAAATGGTCCCTTCTGGCTGCTTAGGTTGTTAAACCAGGCTTTTTGAAAAAAACAAAAAAAAAATATGTTCTATGATGCTATTGAAAGCCACATTTTTTTCAATGCACTTTGGTCTAATGTTGCTGCCTACTGTTCTGTTATTTATATCCTTGTTAAACCAGGTTTCGTTTTGCATTGCTGTATAAAAAGTTTTGCTGTTCCTGTTGCAAAGTTCTTGGGCTATACACTTGCAGTTGTCTGCCTCTTTCTATGAGTATTGTAAATTCTGAAGAAAGCACTTAAAGGGCTGATGCAATTAAAGGCTCAAAAGCTTGATGGTGCTATTAATCTGCAGGCACAATCAAACTACAGTAACCCAATAAAAGCAAACATCTGATTGTTTGCTGCAAATAAAAAGCAGAAGTAAGTTTTGCTCCTTTAATTGCAACAGCCCATCTTATCTCTTCATCGTACTGTAAGCCAGCACTGCAACAGTTATGTCCTCCCTAGGGAATGTATGCTTGCAAAGTTTATTTTGTAAAAATAATTCTATGCTATTTTGTACATTTTGTTTCAGAGTTTATTATATTTTGTACTGAAAAATGTTGGCCATTCAAAGGCGCATTTTTTTTTTTTATATATAAATAAAGATTGACACAGAAAACTTTATTATGAATGAGTTCTGGCACTAGAATGGAATAATCTGAGTTCGTACATTACACAGTGTTCCCTAATATAACTTACTGATGTCTTACTGCCAACTGGCAGACACCAACATCCTGAAACTTACAGCTGAAAGAGTCTTAAAGGGATTCCAGCACTGCTTTTTAATGCTGCCTTCTTCTGACATTAAATAAAAAGGTATACGTTTTATTATTTAATGAGATCAAAATAAGAGATTGAAAGCGAAGATGGCAGGATCTGCAAGATCATGTCTTGTCATTTTGCAAAGATCAGGGAACGCAAAGTCACGATCATTCTCCCTATAGACAGCGTAGGGAGAACACTCAGGACTGTTTTCCACAACCGCGGCCAATTCCCCTAGGGAGACTACCTCTGCAAAGGGAAATTTTAGGTATTTTCCAAATGACCCTGAGGTGGACGAAAACATTCGGTGGCCGCACCACTTTTTAGGAAAAATAAGCTACACAAACTAACAAAAAAGCCCCAATACTGTTGGATCCAACGGTATCAGGACTTTATCGTCACTGTGTGTACCAAGCTTAACACCAACAATGTCAAGAACATTAACACACCCTGGTATTGGTGTTTGAGGGGCAACAAATTGACACAAGGGATAAAGCCAGTTTTCTCTTGTGAACAACACTTCTGCAATGCAAATCTTAAATATCTGGGCAAATTAAACCTGGTAGAGTATTGGATTGGTGTACAATTAAGAGTACCACCTAAACCTTATGTCAAATTGTACCGCCAGCCCTGTTATGATTTGGAAGGCCCAAGGCATTAACCTGGCAGATGAAAACTACATGCTGTAGCTCCTAACAAAATATTAGGTGGTAGGAATAATAAATCCTCTTCAGGTTAGGAAAGGTTTCTTTACAGTGAGAACGGTGGACTGTCTTCAGCAGATGTGTTATGGCAAGTTCATTGAATAGCTTTAAAAAAGGCCTGGAGAAGTTTCTAAAACTGAAAAATATTGAGAATTACTGGTATTAATATATATAGATCTGGTTGGTCCAGGGATACTTTCCGATTGACGTTTGGAGGAGAAGGAATTTCTCCCCCCTTTTTTTTGCTGTTTTTTTTTTTTGCCTTCCTCTGGATCAACTGTTGTAGGGTTAAAAAAAATATAATCATAATAAAATTAAAAAAAAGAGGGTGAATAGGTGGACTTGATGTCTTTATCAACCTCAATTACTATGTAACTATGTAAATCCTACCTCCCTACCCCAGGTACTTTTTAATTTTTAGAGTATAGTTTTTTTTAAAATGTGCCTGATCTGTAATTTGCCATGTTACCTTTTTACTGGTATACTACAGTTAAAAAACATTTGAGAACATACAGCAAGGCTATTACAACTTTAAAGGAAACTACCTTATACTGTAAAATTATCTTTTTAAAAATGAAAAGCCTGTTATATTGTTTTGTTGAGGAGCCAGGTTAGTGCCCAGGGTTTCCTTTATTTAAAGATAGTGCTGAAGCACTTAAGAAGCCTGGCAGAAGCAGTTTTCTTTGTGCTGCCATCTCACAAAAATGATATGGGAGATAAAAATTACCAATTCTACCTCCCTGCCCCGCGTACTTTTCATTTGAACGTTTTTGAAAACTTTTTACGCATATAGTTCTCCTTAACAGGGTAAATCTAAAAAATAATAACCATCTAACTGGCGCACCAATTATAAAGAGACTGAGTAGAGCGCAGGGTTTTGACCCCCTATGCAGAGCCCGCTGGTGTATCCTTCCTTTCCTACCTTATGAAGTGACACAGTAAAAGTCTGTGTGAAACCTCTAGGGGGTTAAAATAATTGGGTGGGGGTTGCAGCTAATATTCCCACTTGCAAACATGTGGGTTATAATGGTTAATGTACCTCCCAACTAAAATGTAAACCTTAGATCACCTTTTGTGATCTTTATAAAAGGTGACCTTGAATATCCTTAGAATAAAGGTGAGGGCACATTATTCACTAAAATATCAGTAAATGGGATCTATCTCATTGTATCAACAAATCGCAAAGCATGAATGAATTTTGGAAATCTGTGATTTCATTTATGGGAAATCACACGTAAAGACATGGAAAAATGACTATGCCTCATCTTAATCTATGCCCCTTGCTCTGAGGTGTGTGTGTGCTGCATGACTTGATCCAGTACTTGTTTTGCTCAGCCATAGTATTCCCTCCCAATCAACTTCCCCTTCCATCTGACATGACTTTCTGAGAAGTCAAGCGTGCTCAGTAATCACTTTGAGTCACAACGGGAATTTCACAAAATGAAATTCAAATAATCTAACTCACTATTTCAGTTTCAGCAAACTGCACACAGCAGAAGAGTTATGATGATAAGGTTCTTGACTGACAGCTAAATGTAGATGCTTCAGATTGGAGAAATAGGGGGACAGGTCTACAAAAAAAACGGTACAGTGATAGTTGGTAAGAATTAAAGTTTCCAGTAATGGGAGAATTGCAAAAAAGAAATTCCTAGTAAAGATGTCCTTTAATCCATACAAATAGAATCCATAAATAAAAAACCTTATTACCGTATATACTCGAGTATAAGTCGATCCGAGTATAAGTCGAGTACCTATTTTTACCTGAAAAATTTGTAAAAAACTGATTGACTAAGTATAAGTCGAGGGTGGAAATTATCACCACTACTGCCTTCTGATTCTGTGTTGTTTTAGGCTTTAGTTGCCCTTTAAATGTACAGAGAATTCCCATACATGAATCCCATACAGTAATAGCCAACATCCAGTACAGTAACCTCCAATTTTTGGCACTCCAGATGTTTTGGAAACTACACACACCAGCATGCTTTGTTGCTGGGAGTTTCGGTTTCTAAACATGTGGATGGCAAGGTTCAGTAAACTTTTAATAAGTTTACCATCATTACAATTCTCCTGAACCCCATATAGTAAAGGGCCCTCTGACCCCATATAGAAAAGGGAACTCTGACCCCCATATAGTAAATGATTCTCTGACCCCAATAGTTAAAAATGTCACCTGAGAGTTGTAGTTTCAAGCTGTCCTTTGCACTGTACTAGCAGCTGTTTTTTTGCCCCAAACTGAGGAGACCCATTAGATTTACAGCATCCAGTGACAGTGCTGATTGAGTCCAGCAGCCAGAATACAGGAAGCAGGAAGTGTAAAGGCAGATCAGCTCCTGTAACTTTCTATGCAGGTTAACACAGCGCCACCTACTGGTTACTATTGTAATCGCAGAATTTGGATCAAAATTAGGACTTGACCTGTGTATAAGTCGAGGTTGGTTTTCAGGCTAATTTAAAGCCTGAAAAATTCGACTTATACTCGAGTAATACGGGTAACTGAACCACTATATTTAGAAATGTGGAAAGCAATACTTTCATGCCGATTGCTACAATTGTTATTCCAAGAGAAGTAGGAATGTTATTTCTTTTTAAAATTCAGGAAAGTTTAGACTGGAACTCATTTTTTCCTGACAAACTAGAGAATACATGCAGCAATGCTGATCTTCTGTTGGTCTGATAAACAGCATTTCCGATAAGACAAAAATCGACCAATCATCCGACAATATGCCACACACAGTCCAATGGTCTGCCATACGTGATATCCTGATATCATTTAATGAGGATTGTTGCGTGTATGGGCCCATGAAAATGAGACTAAACAAACAGATCAACCCAAAAAAAATTTTGCAGTGATTTCCAGAACCGTGGACTTATTACAGTTCATTCTTGGAATATGCTTCCAATAGCAATGGTAGATGTTACCAAAATATAGGAGGGATTTTTGTTCTGCCACTCCTTCCTGATCTAGGTTCTTTCATTTAAAGGGACACTATACTGAAAAAATGACTTTGGTCATCCTAATCTACAACTGAATACATGTAAGTAGACTTACTCTGAGTTGCGGTGGGTTGTGCATGTCTTCAATCCAGCACAGTTTTTGTTTAGGAGCAGCATCCCCCCTCCCTCTTTTAACCACTCCCACTTCCATCCGACCTGACTTTTCCCCACCAAACCAACTGTCAAGCCTGCATACTGCATACAGCATTCCAACTGTCAAAACTCTGTCACCATTCTAGCTTCAGTACAAATACTCACAGAGAAATAGTTTTTGAGAGCAAGGAATTGATTGACATCTGAAATATAAGAAGTTTTAGATTGGATATCTAAAGAAATAGGGGGCAGATCAACAAAAGAATTATACAGAGGTGGTTGAGAAGAATTACAGTTTCCAGTTATTGTCAATTTAAAATAACCCATTTTTGTAGAGATGCCCCATTTTCTTCCTTAATTCTTTATACTGGTGGTGTTGGGGTCCGCAATGGCTAAAGGCAACACTGATGCATGTTTAGTTTGCAATCAGCTGGTTATGATGGGAATTCCATTATCACATTCTAAGGAGCTGATGCTTTAAAAGTTGTAAAAGTTTGGAAGTGCTATTACTCTGTGGCAGGGTAAAAAAGATAACATCTGATTGGTTGCATGGACAAACTTTTACACCTCTCATTGATCAGCCCCTATGTAGTGTGTGTTGAGATCCTGACTGCTTTGAAATCAAAACCATTCTTGACCAGATCGCACAGTAGTCGATGAGAACGTAGAAAAAGTGGATACAGACACATTGTACTTGTGGGGGTTTTTTAGATCCTTTAACCCACATTCCTGGTACAAGTACACAGAAACTACGGTGCATGGATGGATCAACAAATCAACACAAACATTCCATGTAAATGCCTGTTTATTACTAGTGATATCCCCTGCCTGGTGATCCCATTGGTCCTGCTGTCCATGGTGCTGAACTGGTCTTCTCAGTGTCGCCTTAAGCCCTGGCCTCCCTGTGTAACATGGACATGGGTACATAGATCAATATCAAGAAATCTGGCTCTTTACTAAGCAATGGTATGGGTGGGATTAGGAGTTAAGCTAGTACACAGTACAGATCAGTGAAAGATGAGAGGCAGGATCTGCAAGATCTGTCTGCCATCTTTCAAAGATCTGCATACACACAGTCCTGAGGTCTCCTATGAACATCATAGGGAGAAACGCCCGGACTGTGTTTTCATCAGCTGCGCTTGATCCTCTATAAGACGTCGTTCGGAAAACGAAGGTACACACCTAACGATAAAAGTCCCCGAACAGTCGGAGATATGAAGAATTCCCATCCATCCGGTCAGTCTGACACATTACACATCCTATAGTGCCCCATTATATTTCTATAGAATTCCCATCCATCCGGTCAGTCAGACATATTACACATCCTATAGGGCCCATTATATTTCTATAGAATTCCCATCCATCCAGTCAGTCTGACACATTACACTGTGTAATGTTCAGACTGACCGGATGGATGGAATTCTATAGAATATAATGGGGCCCTATAGGATGTGTATGTGTCAGACTGACTGGATGGATGGGAATCTATAGAAATATAATGGGCCCTATAGGATGTGTAATATGTCTGACGACCGGATGGATGGGAATTCTATAGAAATTAACGGGTGTATAGGATGTGTAATGTGTTAGACTGACTGGATGGGTGGGAATTCTATAGAAATATAATGGGCCCTATAGGATGTGTAATATGTCTGACTGACCGGATGGATGGGAATTCTATAGAAATATAATGGGGCACTATAGGATGTGTAATGTGTCAGACTGACCGGATGGATGGGAATTCTATAGAAATATAATGGGGCCCTATAGGATGTGTAATGTGTCAGACTGACCAGATGGATGGGAATTCTATAGAAATATAATGGGGCCCTATAGGATGTGGTGTCAGTCTGACCGGATGGATGGGAATTCTATAGAAATATAATGGGGCCCTATAGGATGTGTAATGTGTCACACTGACCGGATGGATAGGAATTCTCTAGAAATATAATGAGGCCCTATAAGATGTGTAATGTGTCAGACTGACCGGATGGATGGGAATTCTATAGAAATAGAATGGGGCCCTATAGGATTTGTAATGTGTCAGACTGACTGGATGGATGGGAATTCTATAGAAATATAATGGGCCCTATAGGATGTGTAATATGTCTGACTGACCGGATGGATGGGAATCTATAGAAATAAATGGGGCACTATAGGATGTTTAATGTGTCAGACTGACCGGATGGATGGGAATTCTATAGAAATATAATGGGGCCTCTATAGGATGTGTAATGTGTCAGACTGACCAGATGGATGGGAATTCTATAGAAATATAATGGGGCCCTATAGGATGTGTGTGTCAGTCTGACCGGATGGATGGGAATTCTATAGAAATATAATGGGGCCCTATAGGATGTGTAATGTGTCAGACTGACCAGATGGATAGGAATTCTCTAGAAATATAATGAGGCCCTATAAGATGTGTAATGTGTCAGACTGACCAGATGGATAGGAATTCTATAGAAATATAATAGGGCCCTATAGGATGTGTAATGTGTCAGACTGTGATGGATGGGAATTCTATAGAAATATAATTGGCCCTACAGGATGTGTAATGTGTCAGACTGCCCGGATGGATGGGAATTCTATAGAAATATTATGGGGCGCTATAGGATGTGTAATGTGTGAGACTGACCAGATGGATAGGAATTCTATAAAAATATAATGGGGCCTATAGGATGTGTAATGTCAGACTGTGATGGATGGGAATTCTATAGAAATATAATGGGGCCCTATCCAGTCAGTCTGGATGGAATTCCCTCCATCCAGACTGACTGGATGGATGGGAATTCTATAGAAATATACCGTAATTGGCCCTACAGGATTTGTAATGTGTCAGACTGACCGGATGGATGGGAATTCTATAGAAATATAATGGGGCCCTATAGGATGTGTATGTGTGAGACTGACCGGATGGATGGGAATTCTATAAAAATATAATGGGGCCTATAGGATGTGTAATGTGTCAGACTGACCAGGTGGATGGGAATTCTATAGAAATAATGGGACCCAATAGGATGTGTAATGTGTTAGACTGACCGATAGATGAGTAATCTATAGAAATATAATGGGGTTCTATAAGATGTGTGTAGATGCCTCAAAATGCTTTGTATTTGCAACAGCCGAACCAATCAGTGCAAAGATAACAATACTGATGGGGCTAGGTGGGTAGGATTTAGATTGAGGACCTGGGGTCCTCCCCATGCATTAGGGTATAAACTCAGCGGCACCAACATTAAGCTTTCACACACACTCATCCACCATCCTGCCGCCATTTGTCACCACGATGACTTACACCTCTACATGGGAGTTCAGGGAGATCAGGTTCGGTGGACATCAAGCTGACTTGTAGAAGCGATGGAGAGCTGGGTGAGTGTTACAGTTTCTATGTATGTAGAACAAATACTGTTTTGATTCCTTGTTATTTTAGATTTATTCTACAGGATTATTAGGTCTGGTACATGGGCCAACTAAAGTCTGATATTCTCAATGCCCTACCAATTGGTAGTCTGCTAGCTGGAAAATAAACCAATGGACCAACCAATATGCAGTCTACTGAAGACCACATGATCAGCTGTGTTTTAACCAACACATTTGATTGTTCAGACTGATTGGTTTAGCCAAAATAACGGTTAACAGTTTGGTCAAGTCGAAGATGACAGCAAATATAACCCAGGCGGTGGTGATAGCTCCAGTCCTTAGAATCTCAATATCTCAAAAGTTTTTCCTCCAGTGAATTATGCAGGGAAAATCCTGTAATGGATTAAAAGATATCTGTATTCAGAGAAAGACATCGTTTATTTTTCTGCCTCTGCTACAACACATTTTTAGTTTAGAGTTTCAATGGCAGGAAATCCTCAATTTAGACCGTTGATGGCCATCCTCTGATCCGATCAGTGAAAATTGCGTCCCGTGGGTATACCGGGTGGGCAGGGTAGTATGTTAAATGAAAGGGTCGGGCTGTCTGTCGGTGGGGCTAGGTGGTCCGGGGGCAAGACCAAAAGTGGCCCAGTTTTCTGGCTGGGGGGTCCCCAGTGTGGCCCCAGTTAGGCACCCCTGATCTAGACAGTGCTATTGTGCATTCAGTATTGTTAAATTAAATTTTACTATAGATGGGAAAACGTTGGAGGGATTACACAGAGAACAGCGCTACACAGATCCTTGGGATAATAATCAGCGATGTTCTATAGACCGGCCATTCATGCCACAAACAGTAAAATGTTATGATATTATGTCACTGAGTGACTTCCTGTAATACACTGACCCTCCCCCTCCCTGTATTAGTCATTTAAGATAGGAAGCCCTGTTTATTGTTGACAGACGATGTTCCCTCCTTCTTTCTCTTTTCAATAGGAACGGTAATTATTTATACACTAAACAGGGATTGCTATATAAATGACTAATACAGGGAGGGGGGGAGACAGTGGAAGGGTAGGGTGAAAGTGTGTCTGTGCTGTTGTTTTTTTTTTTTGCTGGCCTTATTTACTATTAGAAATAATATGCTACCTACAGAATAATATACGGATAGTACTTCACCTCGGAGATCCATGCCCTGTATTCCTGCGGCCTTGTGCTTCTCTATGATCATGGAACTCCTCCTGGACATAATATAAGGGATAATATGCTACCTACAGTGTAATATAAGGATATTACGGCACTGAGGAGTTCCATGAACATATAGAAGGATGAGGCCGTAGGCCGAGTGCTTTTATACAGGTCATGGAACTCCGAGGTGAAGTAAATCTGTATATTACACTGTAGGTAGTTGATTATTTTATATACATAAGGGCAGCCCAAAAAAACCCCAGCACAGACCCACGCTCTCCCCCTATCCTTCCACTGTCTCCCCCTCCCTGTATTAGTCATTTATACTGTTTATTTAATAGTGAATTACGTTCCTATTGAAAAGAGAAGAAGGAGCGAACATTGTCTGTCAACAATAAACAGGGCTTCCTATCTAAATTACTAATACAGGGAGGGGGAGAGGACCGGGGGAGGGGCAGTGGAATCAGGAATTCACTCAGTGACATCACTGAGTGACTGTAATATAGATTCTTGCACTGCACCCCCTCCCAATGAAAATGCCTAGCCTTATGTATTTATCCTTATTACACTGTAGGTAGCGTATCCTTTATAAAACATACTTATTGTCCAAGGTTACAAGTAGGTCTCGTTTAAGGTTTTGTGGAAAGAATAGCATGCTGAAAAATATAAAGTTGCAAATCCAATGGAATTCAGAAACATAGGAATAAAGGTTTGTCACACCTGGGTGAAATAAAACTTTACCTCATTATCTGTTTTAGGTGGGACAGAGTGGTCTATTGTCCTGTCTATGCCCAGTTTCTATGCATTATGTCGGGAGGAAATAAAAAAAAATATCCATTTTTATACAATATATTCTATACAATATATTTACCAGATATGCTCTGATTGTAGGGCATTGGACAGAATATGCACACGAACAGTATATAAATGTAGTTATTTGTACATGACAGATTTACTGATGCTATTAGACTGTCGTTAGGTTACTGTGTGGGCCCCTGGCCGAACATAGTATTGAGGGCCCCCTACAATCCTTGAATAATTTAAGCTTATAGTTTGGGGTCCCCTTATATGTTTTTTGGAACATAACTGTGTTCTACCTAAAGATGGAGTATAGGATAAAGCTGTACAAAAAGGTTGGAGGTATAAAATGTTTGGACGTATAAACTTTCAACTACTCATTTATTAGGTGCTGAAAACCAAAACAACACAAGTTACCTTATCCGTCTTGTGATTCTGAAGTCTCCTGTTCAGGCTGGAGCCCCACCTATATGTACATTTAGAGCTGCCCAAACATTAGGAACTATGATGTTTGTGCGACCCGACTTATATGGCAAAAGAATGGGCCGAACGGGGAACAGCGGAAAGGTATAACTGCTGCCAGCAAACACTTTCTTTAAGACGTTTGATAGATTAGCGATCAAAGCTGGATCTATCAAAGCTCATGGGTGTCCAACCTGGTTGAGGCTGGGGGCCACATCAGCAACATCACAGCCAGAAAAGGGACTGTTTCTATTTGCCCAGCCCTATCTGCAGGCCTCATATCTCGCCCACCTCTGGTTCCATAGGCTGAAATTTTCTCAAAAGGCCATGGATTAGGCACTTATGCTTATGTAATATATGGCCTGCTTTAGTCTCTGCTAAAACTAGCAAACATTCCCGACCAGAAATAAGGCTGCTGTTTGTGCATCCCCTAATATTAATGGGGCGTGGGTTACACAATGCCCTGTATATTTCCCAATATTTTAAATTATATTTCTATATTACTAAAACTATGTTCACATAATGTGGTACCCTAGAAGTGGAAAAAGCTCTCTCAGCTTTAATACTTGAATTTCAATGCTGAACAGTTAAAACATGACAAGCTGAGAGAAAGTGAAAGTACAGTATGGGAATTCCAGTTAAAGAAAGAAGAAGATGATGTGGGCATTGCAATACGAGTCTATCCCATTGGATTAACTCTGGTATTATGTGATTATTGCCTTTAGCATTTTTTAAAATTTAATAAGCAAAAAATACTTTCATTTGTAACTTTGCAATTTTTATAGAACAGGTCCTGGACCCCACACGATCAGTACATTCTGTAGCTCCCTACCTCTCTCTCTCTACCTTTTAGTATAACTAAACAGCACCAAAAGTATTTAATTGAGTCATCTGTCCCTAACTCCTGGGAAACTTTGTAAGAATGTTTTTCTAAGTTTCCCAGTAGACCACTGGTAACTACACAATACAGGGCATGTACACCCCCCCAAACCTTTCCAGGGGTGGGCAATTACATTTCACAGGAGCCGCACAAGGTCTACTCAATTCTCATTCAAGAGATTGCAAAACTGCAGATTAAATTAATATCCCTGGTTGGATTTTTTTTATTATTGTTACAATTTTTTTATTGGTGTGTAATATTTTAGATCCATTCCATCAAACTCAATCAATTGATCAGGTAATTTTAGCAAAATAAAACTTAAAAAATATAAATCAATTATCCAGTCCAGACCATCAATCAATAAGATTTTTGGGGTACAGGTTTAGTTTGGAGGTCCAGTCAGGCACCCAAAGGGGCGCATGTGGCCCCCAGGCTACTTTGCTCAGGTCTGCTTTAAGCATACAATCAGCACCCACCAACAACCAATTTACATTACCTTTCTCCCTGGCGCTAAGAGAAGATATCTTACCTTGAAGTCTATCTCTCCACAATCTGCCGCCTCCTTAACGGTTTTATGAACTCTCTGTGAGATTTTTCAGCCATAAAGCAAATGGCTCATGTAGCCATCATAAGTCATTGGCTGTATGTTGGCATCACAGCCTTTACAGGCTGCTAGCATCCAGTAGAACGGTGAAGGACAGTTGGGCTTCTAGGTAGGTATTTTCTCTCAGGAGTGCGGGGAAGAAAGGTAAGTTAAAAGAAAAGTTTGGGGGAGTTAACAATATAGCAACAGCATCAATTCTAGGTTTATAAAAACAAGAGTGGGACAATATGTTAAAATGTGGGACTGTCCTGCAAAATCTGGACTGTTGGCAGCTATGATAATGATATATCCATAAACATGCATCAGACACGGCATAACGAAAAAAGCAGAAGCGAAGAACATAGCCTCTCATTAAGCAATGTTCCAAGAACACTTCCAAACATTCCATACATTGCTACTTTCAGTAAACAGGATGTGTGCAGTCTTGTTAACTAGACACAAAGCCAAGACAGGCCTGACTTTATTTAAATAGAAATCCATAATGAACCTAGGAACCCGGAAAATTGTTTTGTTTTTAAATTAAAGATCTACTGATCTACTTACATGGAGCACAGTAGCTCCAGGGAGTGTGACCAAGAAATAAAGCAAGAACTGAAAAATAAGACAAGGTGAGAAATTTAGAAGGGCCGTTGGTCATTTTAAACATTTTCCTTAGCTGACAAAATCTACATACACCCCTGGACCCAATGCAATGTTCCAATAGAAAATGTGCTTTAGTTGGAGATGTAAGACTGCATACTTACATTATTTTGTCCCAGTAAACTGATGTGTGCGGGACCGAAACTTAGACATGCATCAAAAAGCCTGGACCTACCCAAACCACCCTGCCATGCAATGGACCTCAAGGGAGATTCAGTATGTTTACTATCAAAAGGTTTGCTCTTAAAGGTATATGCACATGCAAATCCTTTAATGTGTCCATGGCACTCAAACAGCTGCAGGCTTTGCAAGCTAATATTCTTGATGATAAGGCTACCCCTAAACTGTATTATGGAAACCACAAGAAATTATAAGATCCTCCCCTCTCTATTGGCTCGTTATATTTAATTGAATCTCCAAAAGCCACTGCAATCTCTAAATACAATATCCTCAAATTCTGTACCTTGGAACAAATACCTGTTATGGTGCCAACTCTTGCATCTGTTGCTAGGCTACCATTTACTGATTTCATGTCAGGGGAAAGGAGGATCAGAGGAGATTCTCGCTGATAAATACTGTACCTGGCCTCAGCTGCAGAATTACCCATACACTTCATTAAACAGCAAAATCTAATTTAGGTTTCTAGATCCTCTTTAATAATGAATGGAGAATACATGCCCCTTGTACTCTGCTGTCTGCACACTTTAACCAATTCAGTTTTCTATTCACCAATGATGAAGGGCCCAAAAGCTGATTGGTTACAATTGGTCTGCCGTTGATTTTTCTTGGGAAATCCTTGGCAATGCCATAATGGAATCAGGTTGGCCAAGAAGAAAGGATCTGCTTCATTTAAACTCCACAATACCACTGTCATCAGTTTCTGTAAACACAGTATTAAATAAATATTAACCCTTTCACTGCCAGGAGATTTTCATTTTTTTTTGCGTTAACTGCCAGAAGAATTTCAGGATTTTGCCCTCAATCGCTTTAGACTAATTTTACAGTAGGAAACCTTGCAGTAAATCAGGAATATTATACATTGTTTTTTTCAGCACAAAGTGTACTTTAATATGGTAACAACATTTTGTAACTTTTCTGGAAATTTTACTGGAATTATGGGTAAAATATGTAAAAAAAATGAAAATTTGCAAATTTTCATGGATTTTTCCCATTTTTACTTATAGTTATCTTAAGGTTACACACAAAATCTTACTGTTTCTAAAAGCTCAGATACTCCCGAGTACAACGATCACCATGATATAGTAAGGTAGCCGACGTTTCCTGTACAGGAGACCCCCCAAACTAAAACTGCCACCTCCTAGAATATATTACACCAAATTAAAATGTGTAACCACTACTGACACAGTTTACCACCTAGAATACTACTCTACCTCTAACAATTACTAAAAATACTCCATTGACGTTGAAGTGAGGTCAGTTTCGATCAAATGCAGATCCCGGATGCAGCTCTTCGTCAAATTGTAAGTTACTTTCCACATTTCCTTTTTTTCCTCAACTGTAAAATCAGAGACACAAATCAATGCGAATTTCAGCTAAAAACTGTGGAGGAAAGTTCAACGCACCTCAAATATGAAAGCCTAACCCCTCCCGAATAAAACCGGTAGCCACATTCATGGGTGTACCCAGAGACATGGCTACCAACTAACCCAGAGCGTGACCAGTGCCAAATGTCATAGCAGCAAAAAAAAATTAGCCAGTTTTGTATTTGAACAGTCTGCAGTTTTTCTCTACAAAACACCCCCCCAACTAAAATACCCCCCACAAACTATATATTCCTGAAATCTACACACCTTCAGCTATGTAACGCTGTAGTTCGTTCAGTCATACCATCAATGGTGTGGGCGCAGTTCTTCATAGAAGTTTGCACTTTTACCAGATTTTTAAAAAAAATGAACATCAAACAAACGTTCAAAAAGGTCGAAATCTAGTCAAAACCCTATGGAATGAAAAAAAGGTACCAAATATCAATCTCCCAAATGTCCTGAATCAACAGGTTGCCTATGTGTGGTTACACACGCGGACGTGGAAGCGAAAAGCCACAAAGTGAGACAATGCACGATGGCTCAGAAACACGAAAATATTAGCCAACTCCGAATTTGGACAGTCTGCAGTTTTTTCCACAAAAACACCCCGTAACTTAGAAATACCCCACAAACTATATATTCCTGAAATCTACACACCTTCAGCTATGTAACGCTGTAGTTCGTTCATTATACCATCAATGGTGTGGGCGCAGTTCTTCGTAGAAGTTCGCACTTTTCTGAAAAAATGAACAAAAAACAACTTCAAAAGGTAGAATCATCGCCAAAACCTGATGAATCTAAAAAAAAGTTACAATATCAATCTCCCAAATGTCCTGAATCAAACGGTATGCCATATGTGTGGTTCCACACGCGGACGTGGAAGCGAAAAGCCACAAGTGAGACAATGCACGATGGCTCAGAAACAGCGAAAATATTTAGCCAACTCCGAATTTGGACAGTCTGCAGTTTTTTCCACAAAAACACCCCCGTAACTTAGAATAACCCCCACAACTTATATATTCCTGAAATCTAACACACTTCACTATGTAAAGCTGTAGTTTGTTCATTCATACCATCAATTGGTGTGGGCGCAGTTCTTTGTAGAAGTTCGCACTTTTCTGAAAAAATAACAAAAAACAACTTCAAAAGGTAGAAATCATGCCAAAACCTGATGGAATCTAAAAAAAAGTTACTAATATCAATCTCCCAATGTCCTGAATCAAACGGTAATGCCATATGTGGTTAAACACATGCGGACGTGGAAGCGAAAAGCCACAAAGTGAGACAATGCACGATGGCTCAGAAACAGCGAAAATATTTAGCCAACTCGAATTTGGACAGTCTGCAGTTTTTTCCACAAAACACCCTGATAACTCAGAAATACCCCCCAAACTATATATTCCTGAAATCTAAACACCTTCAGCTATGTAGCACTGTAGTTCGTTCATTCATACCATCAATGGTGTGGGCGCAGTTTCTTCGTAGAATTTCGCATTTCTACACAATTTTCTGGAAAAATAGAGAAAATACATTTCAAAGTTACAAAATCACACCAAAACCCCATGTAATGTAAAAAAAACTTACCAAATATCAATCTCCTAAATGTCCTGAATCACCGTGTGCCATATGTGTGGTTACACACACTGACGTGGAAGCGACTAGTCAAAATGTAAAACAATGCGCAGTGAGCCAATAACAGCATTTTCCCAGATTTTCCAAACTGAACACCCCTCTAACTGGAATACCCCCGCAAAAACTATATATTCTCAGAATCTACACACTTCAGCTACGTAACGCTGTAGTTTGTTCATCTCATACAATCAATGGTGTGGGCGCAGTTTCTTCGTAGAAATTCGCATTTGTCTGAAAAAATGAACAAAAACAACTTCAAAAGGTAGAAATCATGCCAAAACCCCAAGGAATGTAAAAAAAAGTTACCAAATATCAATCTCCCAAATGTTCTGAATCAAACGGTATGCCCTATGTTATGGTTAACCACGCAGACGTGGAATCAACTAGCCACAAAGTGAGCCATGAACAGTGGCCCAATTACAGCAACTTTTCAGAGTTTGTCAGACTAAACACCCCTCTATATTAGAAATACCCCCCAAACTATATCTTCTTGGACTCTACACACCTTCAGCTATACAATGGTGTGATTCTTTTATGCATACCACCAATGGTGTGGGTGCAGTTTTTGTGTACAATTTCGCTTTCTTACCAGATTTTCAGGAAAAATTTATAAAAACAATTCAAAGTTAAAATCATGGCAAATTTCCATGTCATGTAAAAAAAACTTGTCAATTATCAATCTTCCAAATGCCCTGAATCAAACGGTATGCCATATGCGTGGATTCACACAGGGACGTGGCCACCACTAGCTCAAATGGGACGCTGCACCAGTGTAATTACAAGAAAAATATCAAAGTGCTCTGTAATTTCAAACAGCCCCAAAACTTTGAAATGCCCCCCGCAAATAAACCCCCCCACTAAATATCAATCTCCCACATGTTCTGAATCAAACGGTATGCCATATGCGTGGATGCACACAGAGACGTGGCCACCAACTAGCTCAAATGGGACGCATGCACAAATGCAATACAAGAAAAAATCAAAGTGCTCTGTAATTTGAACAGCCTACACTTTTTCTAAGGAAACAGTCCCGAAACATGGAAATTCCCTCCACAAACTATATTTTTTGGAATCTACACAGCCTTCAGCTACGTTACGGTGCCATGCTTTCATACATGCATGAAGAATTCCAGACCAGCGATCCAAAGAACTCTGTGTTTTTCGAGATTTTGTGAAAATAAAATGAGATGATTCAAGGGTTGAAATCCTACCTAAACCCACTTGACCAGCAAAAAACACCACTAAATAGCAATCTCCCACATGTCTGAATCAAACGGTTGCCATTTGCGTGGGTGCAAACAGAGACGAGGCCCCAACTAGCTCAAATGGGACGCATTTAGAAGTGCAGTTACAAGAAAATTTTTAAAAACGCACAAACCACACCCCCCACCACACACTCTACTCTCCCCTTTTAGTGGTATTTTGTGAAGTCGGTTAGTATGGAGAGTCACACACGTTTTTGCACACTTTACTGATCCTAAAAATTCAATACGGTCTTTATTTGGTCCTCTGCAAAATTTCCTATAAAATATAGGCTTAGTTTCCCTGAAATCGAACAAATAAGTATCCGCTTTACTTTACCGATATCACTGGACATTGGGGAGCTTGGAGAAGACAACTTTTTTTTCTAATTTATAGTTTTAGGGTAAAAAAAAAAAAAAGGGTGTGTGTATCACTTTAAGAATTTTTTTGTGTGTATTTCCCCTTTTTTTCCCCGACATTCCCAAAGATAATCATCAGATCATCTTAGGGAATGATCCGAATTGGACTACGGGCAAAATGCCCGTTTTCCAATTCGAAATCCGATCGGAAAAATCACTTCCGGAAATCATTTTCCAGGAAGTGATTTTTCATTCATTGGCAAAGATCAATAATTGGTGATCAGAAGTGATCACCAAATATTGATCTCTGTCCCATTTTTTTTCTAAGTCTTCGCTAAGTAGCAAAGACTTAGAAAAAATGCTATTTGTGATGGAACTTTGAGTTCCATTCACAAAATGTATAGAAAAGCTGGCAGCTTGACAGCTTTTCTATAAGGTACTGCAGCATGATCAAATTGAGATCAAGCTGCGTACCTCAACTAGACCACCAGGGCAGTCTCCTACCACTTCAAGGGAGACCCCGTGAAGGAGGAAGCTCCTTGACGTCAACCGGGTCTCCCTTTCCGCATCCTCTCTTCATCCACGTGGGACCGGCAGCACTATACGATCACGGCATTGAAGGTACTGTACTCCCGATCCCCCCCTCGGATTTGGACACAACCGAGGGGGGTCGAGGGGGCTAGGGGGGCAGCTGAATGCTGCCCCGGGTCGGCCTAGCCACGCGGTGTTTTTGCGATTTTAAAGGGAAGCACAGATCGTATATTCAGATCTGTGCCGTTAAAGCATTCTCTGCAAGATCGTGAATATACGATCTGTGGCAGGGAAAGGGTTAAAGATTCATTGAGCTTCTTTTATGTCAACTCCCCTGATTTATATACAAAATAGCCTTTTGAAGGTATTGACATATGGCTACTTCCACTTTTCTATTGAAGCTTTTTAAAGGGTAGCTAAAATTGATTTTTCAAAAATTAATCTTGATATGCAGCAAGATCCCATACTTCAAAACTTTTTGGGATTAATTCAATCAAGCTGTAGATTCTGAGAAATCATCTTTGAAATCACGCGTTTACAAGGAAAGATCTTCCCTCCAGAAGTAAACTTATCCCTGACCTCTGACTAGGATCTTTAACTGCCGGCAGCACCTGTCTGCAACTTTTAAGAGAATCAGCAGAGAAAGAAAGAAAGGGTGAAGGGCTGGCGAGATGCGTAAGCAAAACAGTGTCCATGGTGAGGGCCCGTGAGAACTTATAGTGTCGCCGGGAAGACCTACAAAAGAGGCATGAGTAAGGGAGGGTGGGGCAATTGAGATCCTACTATTAATAATTCATGAATAAAGCAAGCACAGATAAATATGTAGTAGCACCATTTTAATCTCTCAAATTGTAGTTCATGAAACCTAAAAGTTGTTTGAGTATGGACCCCGTTCTGGGAATATACTGTACACCACCACCCCACTCTCAATAGAGTGTATTGAGACTGCTGGAGTACAACTTCAGCGAACTGAGGCTACACTACAATGTAACAATAAAACCTGCCATTTGGCAAAGAGTTTCCTGTGAGGTAATCCCGTACTGTTAACATTGATCCACACAAAAATGGTGGCATCGCCACAAGTTATCTGCAACCAGACCGATGGGAGGAGTAACAGCGCATTGCCCCTCCCTGGCCAATGCATGGCAACATCAGAAGCAAGAGTGATTGAATCGGCAGGCAGTGTGGACTAGCCTAATTTAATGATTAAAGCAAAACAATTGGCACAATCGTAAGCTAGCAAAATACCATTTTATGTCCCTAGAAAGGTTACAATTTTATAAACCAGTTTAGAGATGGGCGACTGAAATCGTTCCCGCTTGCAGATGAAAGTAAAATTTCTGTCAAAGTTCTGCACTACAGTCTATTAATGGTATAAATAGCAATGGATACTTACTGTAAATGGTCAGGGACCTGGCAAATGGTATGGGGACACCATATATCAATGCCAAAATCACTTAAAAACACCCAAACCCAGTACCGGAACTTCCTGCACTTCCTGTTTTGGCTTTCCCGTTAGCATTTTTGAAAATTAGTTGCGGAAAAATCTGAAAGTCAGAAATCGCAAAATCCGAATTATGCTGAATCTGTGAAATCCACTTGGAAAACTGAATTTGGGATTTGGGTACATTTTAATCAGTTTAAAATGTGGTTGTGCCAGCCTGAACACCGCTTTTGAGGCAATTTCTTTTTTAATTTGCCTGTGTTATATTTACATGACAGTTTTTCCAACTGTAGAAAGAACTTATCGTGTGTATAATATAACACAGACTTGTTTACTGTTTAATTCTACTTGGCAAGGCTGCGTTGATTATTGTTTTCAATAATACAGTTAGTTTTGAAGGGTTTTAAATGGAACCATACATAAATAAAACACTTTAAATGGTATCATTCCACTTCGTATTTTCAAGATTGGGAATCCGTTTCTATTGAAGAATGGAGGTAAAGGAGTGTGCCTTACCTCCGTTCTTCATAGAAACAAACAGGAGCCGAGGAGAGAAGGTAAGAACTTGCTCGCAGTCGCTCCCGCACAGCACGCTTAGTCTGACAGTCCAACGGACCTGCCTTCTATGCGGCATAGATGCGCATGTGGCATAGCAGACAGGTTCCAGTGGGACCTGTCACATACACCCGGGGGGAGCGAGCGAGCGGGTAGAAGTTTCTTACCTTCTCTGCTGGGCCCTGTTTGTTCTATGAAGACAGAAGGTAGGCACAGCTCTTTACCTCCCGTTCTTCCATAGACTGGATTCCCCAATCTTTTGAAATACGAGTGGAGATAACCCTTTAAAGACCTGTTTGTAGCAGAAATAAGTCAAAGACAAAATGTTAGTAAAAATATCCAGAATGTGCCCCACCATTTAAAGGGTTAAAGCCCCTTCACAAATAAAACATTTCCACTCCCTGTAACTGTAGCATGAGCCAAGGCAGTGCTATCACCTTGAAGATAAACACAAAACTAATAACATCACAAAAAAAAATACAACAACACAAAATCAAGCCAATTCCAAACAAAGATACTCCTGTTACTGACAGATTCGCTGTTTGTTCTTGGGAATAACTAGGTCTGTGTGTTTATATGGAGATATCAATGGGAACTATTTCAGCGCCAGGTCAACCTACGTCTCCTACTGTTAGAACTAAGCGTCGTGTTATGTAGAAAAAACAGCTGTAATCGTGATGTTTATCCTACGTCTCCGATTTTAACCTACTAGTACAACTATTGGTGGAATTAATGGTGGCCATAGCCATAGAGTATATTATTGTCTGATTTCGGTATTGCTGCCATTAAATGATGTACAAAATCTGCCCAATTTTATCGGACTGAATGAAATTTCCTGTGATAATATTTTGGACAACTTAGCTGTCAGCACTATACACAGGTAGATAACATGACACATAGGGCTAGGCCACACTAGCACTTTCACTCGCTGATGTCGCTTTTGCAACCGTGTATACGTTGGAGAAACGCATGTGTTGGGTGGCAAATCTGGTGATGCCATCCACCGATCACTATTTTTTTTGTGAATCACATCTATCCGATCAACGAATTATTGAGCTAATCCAGTGCAAACGCACGATAATGCGTTGTAAGAGATCATTGTGTGTTGGCATTTCTCCTTACCCCCCTAATATTAACCACAGAACATGCACACAAAAATAACACGCAACGCCGCAATTACGCGTGCGCTTCAGGCGTTTCTAGTGGGGCTCAGCCTTAGTCATATAAGAACATATATCCAAAATAGATTTACATTTTGACCGAGTACTAATTGAAATGATCATTTGAACCCTGAGCAGGTCGATCTTTTTAAATGCGGTTCTATACGATCTCCAGAAAGTGCTTGTTATAACAGGAATCACCAGATTTAAGGGCCCTTCACCCTATTTCCTACTGCCGAATCAGTATTGCGTTTTTTGTGCATTCCTGGTTTCGATTTGGTGTAGCTGTCTCCACTGTTCGTGTTCCCGATAATCGAACGCATGTGACCCCATTTGGTGGCAATCGCATATGTTTGGCTATAGGACCATTGCAAGGAATCACAAACGCAGGGTTAAAAAATCGCAATAACACTAAAGCCTTGCAAACTAGTCTCTTAATTCACTTCTCTGATAAGTTCATAGGTGATGCATGCTGGCACATGCCTTTGGGCAGAGATGGTAAAGTCAGAACAACACAAATGGTTAATCTGCTCCCTCGTGAGATCTTCTGCACAGCTGCGGCTAAGACTACATCTCCAAGGGAGCACTGCAACAGGACGGGAGCAGATCTCCTCCTAAAGAACAGGAAGTATAGGAGTGTGCTGTTGTGGGGAAGAGATGTGAAACGGCTGGTGCAGAGTGGGGTCTGCCACTGCCATTACATACAGGACGTGGGATTAGTGGGAGGATTGTTGTGTTGCCGCTTCAAGATGGTGGTGACTGAGGCTGTTTCTGTTCCAGAGGATATGGTACAAGCACTGTGTACTTGCCATTCAATATGCCAACGACCAGCAACCTTTATATAGCTGGCAGTGTCCTGTCGTGTGTCTGCTCTAACGAGAAGAGAGCTGAGAAACAATTGGAACTCATAGGAAGGAGAAGCTACAGAAAATCGGACCCAACCCCTAAGCACAGTGATTGTCAAACATTGGCTCTCAGGTCGTTGTGAACTAAACTTCCAGCATGCAGAATGCACTAGGCTTCATGCATGAGTTTTGTTTCTAAACATCTGTCATTGCCAATGTTCGTATTCATTGCTATAGAATTTGTCCTGAATGCATTTTACTTGTCCTGTCTGCCGTTTGTGTGTAGGGTGCTACTTTTTCACTTAAAAACTGACATACAAAAGTAGCATTCAGGCAAATGTTGGTGTCCATAGATGTATGATGCAAGGTTGCTGTTTTAGTGTACACTCAATTATATTTAATGAACGGGACTGAAAGGGTATCGCACTCAAATTTCTAAATACTTTTTCAGTTTAATAGAGAACGGGGGTTAAAGGAGCAAACATACTTAACTCCACTACTAAATTGAACAGCCAGGAGACCGGAGGCAAAACGAGAGATAGTGCCGAGATCGCGGCTCCAATTACATGCATGCACATAAAAGGTGCAAAGGATTGCTCCAATTGTACATGCATGCACATAAAGTGCAAAGAGGGGGAGAGCATCGGGACTGTCAGTGGAAAACGGCTTGAGGAGCTGATTCACGGGTAAGGCCTGTTCACTTCCTGGCTTTTTAATTAAGCGGGAGGTAAGACTAAATCCTTTACATTCACATTCATTAATTAAAACTGAAAAAAGATAATTATATACCGTATATAGAGTGGAGATACCCTTTGAGTTACGTACAGACGTGTGATCGTAGGGAGCAACCGCTGAGCATGAATGGGCGCAAGCTATGTGTCCATGCGACGTGATTCTCAAACCATTTGTGAGTCACTGTAGCTCCGCATTGCAGGTCTATACTTAGCTGCATCCTTGCAGCATGAGTGAAGAAATATGGTTGGTTGGTGTTAAGGATAGTGTTATTCTGCTTGATTGACTTGTTTAAGGGTAATTCCACCCTGAAAAAACAACTTTTCCAAAAAATGGGATAGATACAATGTTACACACACTTACTGCGGGGACTTCCGGACCGACCCGATATCCCGGGATCCAAGCTGATCAGCCGCTTTGATGGGCGTGCACTCCACATCCAAAATCTATCCAGTCACGGCAATATAACAGTAGAGTACAAGTAGGAATGGAAGCTCAAATCCGGACAGAAGACACAGTTTTAGATATAGGTAAAACACATAGCTTTTATTCGATTACTGGATAAAACCAAAGCAAGACACACAGCTGCCATCTCCCAATTTGCAATTGTTAAAAGGCCGTGAGCTCCCTATGTTTACTTACCAACTGTACCTCTCTGTCCTCCCCTGGTGTGCACGCATTCACCAACTGAGCTCAATTGTTTCACATATGTCGAACAATTTTTAGACACCAGAAAGAAGGGGGATCGCAAGCATGGAACAGAGAGATAGTAAACACGGCAGATTTCAGCTTGAAAATGAATGTGGGAGATAGCAGCTAGTGTCCTATCTCCCACTGAATTCAGTAGCGGACTTCAATATGAAAATGAAGTAGGGACACTTTCTTCGTGAAACTGGATTTAACTAAACAAGTTTTTTTAAAAATTACTGTTCATTAATTAAAAGAAAATGAGCTGCACGAAGGTAAATGTATATGATATGTGTAATGAATGTGGCCATTAATATACCAGTACAAACGTGTCTTTTTTCTTTTACAGGCTGAAAGAAAACTTTACATTAAGCACATCCACAAGGACCTGAATGGGGACTATAGAGGAAGCGATGACCCAGTGATGTGGGAACAAGGGTAAAAAAACCATCGAATGATAGACATCCTGAATCTCACACGTGAGATGATTCCACCTCCACTTTGGGTGAGGTGAGGGCTGGCTCTGTAGTGGTGTAGGGGGGGGGTAGTGGGGTAGGTCTTTGGAATAACTGTTAGGTATGTGCAGTTCTACCTATTGTCCATATAGTTTATACTGGATATGTGGTCCTGTAAGCTTTGGGCCCCTTCACGCAAAGAGATATTATCCTGTCCTTCCAACTATCTGACTACATGTGTATGAAGAAGTCTTGGTGGCGTCCCACAGGGTGCATGACTGCTTATGTTTGGGGGGAAGGATCTGCAGGCTCCATCCCCTAACCGTGCCCCATCCATCACACTCCGTAACTACAGAAAGGGACTGGCAAGAAGATCCTGACTTATCTCCAAACATCATCCCCTTGCTGACTGGAGATTGGGTGTGACACGATCAGTATTTTTAGCAACTGTGGATGGTTATCCATCTCTCATCGTGGGTGGGACTGTAACATTGTGTGTTCAGGTTTCCATAAGTGTGATGGGAGTGTGTTTCCATCTATTTCTTCCCTTGGAGGAGTGGGAGTACATTATAAAGGGAAACAAGACCGTTATAGGAAGTGATAAGAAGAATCGCCTACGGTCCACTTCACTGGGGAGTAAGTTAAAGACACCAGATATTTCATCAAACTGATGTAATTAAATGGTCTGTCTAGTGAAAAAAGAGCTGATGTTTATTCCTTTGTTTCTAATCCTAGTGCAGGGCTGGTGTACAACCCAGGAGATGTCATCTTGATCGACACTGACATTTCAATTGGGCTGAATATTAGATGAGATTTCCTTGCTCTGTAGCCTTTGTCCCCCCATCATTTGGTGGGGGATTAGACGTGGCAAATTCCCCTGATGCTTGGTTTTGGGACACACAATTGGAGACCTGAAAAAACATAGTGGTTAGTACTGCTTCAGTCCTGTTCATGAAGTGGATATATCGCCTGTGTGTGTACAAGGCCTAAGGCTTCTTCCACGACATCACTATTGCCAGTATCTGTATCCATAAGCCAGACAGCCAGTACACAAAAAGCAACAGATCCCTTATTGACTTGGGTTGGCCACTAACAGCATAAAATTTCACTTTATTCACATTCACAATATGATACTGTTTTTTGCATTCACTTATCCTCTATAAATATGGGACGGGAGTGATATACAAAAAAATAAGCTCAAAATTAACATTCCCACTGCAGATTAGTATGTTTCACTTGCATATAATTCATATATATTTATCTATTTGCAGATCTTTAAAAGGTCTGGGAATTATTTTCCATGTTTTATCATATACAGATTGTAAAAATATGAAGATTTATTGTGACACTTACTAACCTAACTGGACAGCAATAATGTGTCAGACTGAACGTATGGATGGGAATTCTATAGAAATATAATGGGGCCTATAGGATGTGTATGTGTCGACGACCGGATGGATGGGAATTCTATAGAAATATAATGGGGCACTATAAGATGTGTAATGTGTCAGACTGACCAGATGGATGGGATCTATAGAAATATAATGGGGCCCTATAGGATGTGTAATGTGTCAGACTGACGGATGGATGGGAATTCTATAGAAATATAATGGGGCCCTATAGGATGTGTAATGTGTCAGACTGACCGGATGGATGGGAATTCTATAGAATTAATGGGGCCCTATAGGATGTGTAATGTGTCAGACTGACTGGATGGATGGGAATTCTATAGAAATATTATGGGCCCTATAGGATGTGTAATATGTCTGACGACCGGATGGATGGGAATTCTATAGAAATATACGGGGCGTATAGGATGTGTAATGTGTTAGACTGACTGGATGGGTGGGAATTCTATAGAAATATAATGGGCCCTATAGGATGTGTAATATGTCTGACTGACCGGATGGATGGGAATCTTATAGAAAATAATGGGGCACTATAGGATGTGTAATGTGTCAGACTGACCGGATGGATGGGAATTCTTAGAAAATAATGGGCCCTATAGGATGTGTAAGTGTCAGATGACCAGATGGATGGGAATTCTATAGAAATATAATGGGGCCCATTAGGATGTGGTATGCAGTCTGACGGATGGATGGGAATTCTATAGAAATATAATGGGGCCCTATAGGATGTGTAATGTGTCACACTGACCGGATGGATAGGAATTCTCTAGAAATATAATGAGGCCCTATAAGATGTGTAAGTGGTCAGACTGACCGGATGGATGGGAATTCTATAGAAATAGAATGGGGCCCTATAGGATTTGTAATGTGTCAGACTGACTGGATGGGGAATTCTATAGAAATATAATGGGCCCTATAGGATTGTATGTAATGTCTGACTGACCGGATGGATGGGAATTCTATAGAAATATATGGGGCACTATAGGATGTAATGTGTCAGACTGACCGGTGGATGGAATTCTATAGAAATATAATGGGGCCTATAGGATGTGTAATGTGTCAGACTGACCAGATGGATGGGAATTCTATAGAAATATAATGGGGCCCTATAGGATGTGGTGTCAGTGACCGGATGGATGGGAATTCTATAGAAATATAATGGGGCCCTATAGGATGTTGAATGTGTCAGACTGACCAGATGGATAGGAATTCTCTAGAAATATAATGAGGCCTATAAGATGTGAATGTGTCAGACTGACCAGATGGATAGGATTCTATAGAAATATAAGGGCCCTATAGGATGTGTAATGTGCAGAATGTGATGGATGGGAATTCTATAGAAATATATTGGCCCTACGGATGTGTAATGTGTCAGACTGCCCGGATGGATGGGAATTCTATAGAAATATTATGGGGCGCTATAGGATGTGTAATGTGTGAGACTGACCAGATGGATAGGAATTCTATAAAAATATAATGGGGCCTATAGGATGTGTAATGTCAGACTGTGATGGATGGGAATTCTATAGAAATATAATGGGGCCCTATCAGTCAGTCTGGATGGAATTCCATCCATCCAGACTGACTGGATGGATGGGAATTCTATAGAAATATACCGTATTGGCCCTACAGGATTTGTAATGTGTCAGCTGAAGGATGGATGGGAATTCTATAGAAATATAATGGGGCCCTATAGGATGTGTAATGTGTGAGACTGACCGGATGGATGGGAATCCTAAAAATATAATGGGCCTATAGGATGTGTAATGTGTCAGACTGACCAGGTGGATGGGAATTCTATAGGAATATAATGGGACCCAATAGGATGTAATGTGTTAGACTGACCAGATAGATGAGAATTCTATAGAAATATAATGGGGTTCTATAAGATGTGTGTAGATGCCTCAAAATGCTTTGTATTTGCAACAGCCGAACCAATCAGTGCAAAGATAACAATACTGATGGGGCTGAGGTGGGTAGGATTTAGATTGAGGACCTGGGGTCCCCCATGCATTAGGGGATAAAATCAGCGGCACCAACATTAAGCTTTCACACACACATCCACCATGCCGCCATTTGTCACCACGATGACTTACACCTCTACATGGGAGTTCAGGGAGATCAGGTTCGGTGGACATCAAGCTGACTTGTAGAAGCGATGGAGAGCTGGGTGAGTGTTACAGTTCTATGTATTGTAGAACAAATACTGTTTTGATTCCTTGTTATTTAGATTATTCTACAGGATTATTAGGTCTGGTACGCATGGGCCAAATAAAGTCTGATATCTCAATGCCCTACCAATTGGTAGTCTGCTAGCTGGAAAATAAACCAATGGACCAACCAATATTGCAGTCTACTGAAGACCACATGATCAGCTGTGTTTAACCAACACATTGATTGTTCAGACTGATTGGTTTAGCCAAAATAACGGTTAAATGTTTGGTCAAGTCGAAGATGACAGCAAATATCAACCCAGGCGGTGGTGGTGTAGCCCAGTCCTTAGAATCTCAATATCTCAAAAGTTTTCCTCAGTGAATTATGCAGGGAAAATCCTGTAATGGATTAAAAGATATCTGATTGCAGAGAAAGACATCGTTTATTTTTCTGCCTCTGCTACAACACATTGTTTAGTTTTGAGTTTCAATGGCAGGAAATCCTCAATTTAGACCGTTGATGGCCATCCTCTGATCCGATCAGTGAAAATTGCGTCCCGGGGTATACCGGGTGGGCAGGGTAGTATGTTAAATGAAAGGGTCATGGGCTGTCTGTCGGTGGGGCATAGGTGGTCCGGGGGCAGAGCCAAAAAGTGGCCCAGTTTCTGGCTGGGGGGTCCCCTGTGGCCCCAGGTTAGGCACCCCTGATCTAGACAGTGCTATTGTGCATTCAGTATTGTTAAATTAAATTTATCTAAGATGGGAAAACGTTGGAGGGATTACACAGAGAACAGCGCTACACAGCTCTTGGGATAATATCAGCGATGTTCTATAGACACGGCCATTCATGCCACAAACAGTAAAAGTTATGATATTATGTCACTGGGTGACTCCTGTATACACTGACCCTCCCCCTCCCTGTATTAGTCATTTAGATAGGAAGCCCTGTTTATTGTTGACAGACGATGTTCCTCCTTCTTTTCTTTTCAATAGGAACGGTAATTATTTATACACTAAACAGGGATTGCTATATAAATGACTAATACAGGAGGGGGGGAGACAGTGGAAGGGTAGGGTGAAAGTGTGTCTGTGCTGTTGTTTTTTTTTGCTGGCCTATTTACTATTAGAAATAATATGCTACTACCGAATAATATACGGATAGTACTTCACCTCGGAGATCCATGCCCTGTATTCCTGCGGCCTTGTGCTTCTCTATGATCATGGAACTCCTCGTGAATAATATAAGGGATAATATGCTACCTACAGTGTAATATAAGGATATTACGGCACTGAGGAGTTCCATGAACATATAGAAGGATGAGGCCGTAGGCCGAGTGCTTTTATCAGGTCATGGAACTCCGAGGTGAAGTAAATCTGTATTTACACTGTAGGTAGTTGATTATTTCTTATAATACATAAGGGCAGCCCAAAAAAAACCCCAGCACAGACACGCTCTCCCCCTATCCTTCACTTCTCCCCCGTATTGTCATTTATACTGTTTAGTGTAATAGTGAATTACTGTTCCTATTGAAAAGAGAAAGAAGGAGCGAAATTGTCTGTCAACAATAAACAGGGCTTCCTATCTAAATTACTAATAGGGAGGGGGAGAGACCGGGGGAGGGGCAGTGGAATACAGGAGTCACTCAGTGACATCACTGAGTGACTGTAATATAGATTCTTGCCACTGCACCTCCCCAATGAAATGCCTAGCCTTATGTATATATCCTTAATTACACTGTAGGTAGCGTATCCTTTATAAAACATACTTATTGTCCAAGGTTACAAGTAGGTCTCGTTTAAGGTTTGTGGAAGAATAGCATGCTGAAAAAATATAAAGTTGCAAATCCATGGAATTCAGAAACATAGGAATAAAGGTTTGTAATGGGTGAAATAAAACTTTACCTCATTATCTGTTTTAGGTGGGACAGAGTGGTCTATGGTCCTGTCTATGCCCAGTCTATGCATTATGTCGGGAGGAAATAAAAAAAAATATCCATTTTTATACAATGATATTCTATACAATATATTTACCAGATATGCTCTGATTGTAGGGCATTGGACAGAATATGCACACAGAACAGTATATAAATGTAGTTATTTGTACTGACCATATTACTGAGTGATTAGACTGTCGTTAGGTTACTGTGTGGGCCCCTGGCCAGAACATAGTATTGAGGGCCCCCTACAATCCTTGAATATTTAAGCTTATAGTTTGGGGTCCCCTTATATGTTTTTGGAACATAACTGTGTTCATACACAAGATGGAGTATAGGATAAAGCTGTACAAAAAGGTTGGAGGTATAAAAATGTTTGGACGTATAAACTTTCAACTACTCATTTATAAGGTGCTGAAAACCAAAACACACACAAGTTACCTTATCCGTCTTGTGATTCTGAAGTCTCCTGTTCAGGCTGGAGCCCCACCTATATTGTACATTTAGAGCTGCCCAAACATTAGGAACTTATGATTGTGCGACCCGACTTATAATGGCAAAATGAATGGGCCAGAGGGGAACAGCGGAAAGGTATAACTGTGCCAGCAAACACTTTCTTTAAGACGTTTGATAGATTTAGCGATCAAAAGCTGGATCTATCAAAGCTCATGGGGGTCCAACCTGGTTGAGGCTGGGGGCCACATCAGCAACATCACAGCCAGAAAAGGGACTGTTCTATTTGCCCAGCCCTATCTGCAGGCCTCATATCTCTGCCCACCTCTGGTTCCATAGGCTGAAATTTTTCTCAAAAGGCCATGGATTAGGCACTTATGCTGTATGTAAATATTGGCCTGCTTTAGTCTCTGCTAAAAAGCAAACATTCCGACCAGAAATAAAGGCTGCGTTTGTGCATCCCCTAATATTAATGGGGCGTGGGTTACACAATGCCCGTATATTTCCCAAAATTTTAATTATTTCTAATTACTAAAACTATGGTCACATAATGTGGTACCCTAGAAGTGGAAAAAGCTCTCTCAGCTTTAAATACTTGAATTTCAATGCTGAACAGTTAAAACATGGACAAAGCTGAGAGAAAGTGAAAGTACAGTATGGGAATTCCAGTTAAAGAAAGAAGAGAGATGATGTGGGCATTGACAATACGAGTCTATCCCATTGGATTAACTGCTGGATTATGTGATTATTGCCTTTAAGCATTTTTAAAATTTAATAAGCAAAAAATACTTTCATTTGTAACTTTGCAATTTTATAGAACAGGTCCTGGACCAGCACACAGTAAGTACATTCTGTAGCTCCCTACCTCTCTCTCTCTACCTTTTAGTATAACTAAACAGCACCAAAAGTATTTAATTGAGTCATCTGTCCCTAAGCTCCATGGGAAACTTTGTAGAATGTTTTTCTAAGTTCCATAGACCACTGGTAACTACACAATACAGGGCATGTACACCCCCCCAAACAAACCTTTACCAGGGGTGGGCAATTACATTTCACAGGGAGCCGCACAAGGTCTACTCAATTCTCATTCAAGAGATTGCAAAACTGCAGATTAAATTAATATCCTGGTTGGATTTTTTTATTATTAGTTACAATTTTTTTATTGGTGTGTAATATTAGATCCATTCCATCAAACTCAATCAATTGTCAGGTAATTTTTAGCAAAATAAACTTAAAAAATATAAATCAATTATCCAGTCCAGACCATCAATCAAATAGATTTTGGGGTACAGGTTTAGTATTGGAGGTCCAGTCGGGCAACCAAAGGGGCGCATGTGGCCCCCAGGCCTTACTTGCTCAGGTCTGCTTTAAGCATACAATCAGCACCCACCAAAACACAATTTACATTACCTTTCTCCCTGGCGCTAAGAGAAGAATCTTACCTTGAAGTCATCTCTCCACAATCTGCCGCCTCCTTAACGGTTTTATGAACATCTCTGTGAGATTTTTCAGCCATAAAGCAAATGGCTCATGTAGCCCTCCTAAGTCATTGGCTGTATGTTGGCATCACAGCCTTTACAGGCTGCTAGCATCCAGTAGAACGGTGAAGGACAGTTGGGCTTCTAGGTAAGGTATTTTCTCTCAGGAGTGGGGGAAGAAAGGTAAGTTAAAAGAAAAGTTTGGGGGGATTTAACAATTAGCAGAACAGCATCAATTCTAGGTTTATAAAAACAAGAGTGGGACAATATGTTAAAATGTGGGACTGTCCTGCAAAATCTGGACTGTTGGCAGCTATGATAATAATATCCATAAACAGCATCAGACACGGCATACGAAAAAAAAAGCAGAAGCGAGAGAACATAGCCCTTCATTAGCAATGTTCCAAGAACACTTCCAAACATTCCATACATTGCTACTTCAGTAAACAGGATGTGTGCAGTCTTGTTAACTAGACACAAAGCCAAGACAGGCCTGACTTTATTTAAATAGAAATCCATAATGAAACCTAGGAACCCGGAAAATTGTTTTGTTTTTAAATTAAAAGATCTACTGATCTACTTACATGGAGCCAGTAGCCCAGGGAGTGTGAACCAAGAAATAAGCAAGAACTGAAAAATAAGACAAGGTGAGAAATTTAGAAGGGCCGTTTGTCATTTTAAACATTTTCCTTAGCTGACAAAAAGTCTACATAACCCCTGGACCCAATGCAATGTTCCAATAGAAAATGTGCTTAGTTGGAGATGTAAGACTGCATACTTAAATTATTTGTCCCAGTAAAAGGGATGTGTGCGGGACCGAAACTTAGACATGCATCAAACAAGCCTGGACCTACCCAAGACCACCCTGCCAGCAATGGACCTCAAGGGGAGATTCAGTATGTTTACTATCAAAAGGTTTGCTCTTAAAGGTATATGCCACATGCAAATCCTTTAATGTGTCCAATTGGCACTCAAACAGTGCAGGCTTTGCAAGCTAATATTCTTGATGATAAGGTACCCCTAAACTGTATTATGGAAACCACAAGAAATATAAGATCCTCCCCTCTCTATGGCTCGAGTATTTAATTGAACTCCAAAAGCCACTGCAATCTCTAAATACAATATCCTCAAATTCTGTACCTTGGAACAAATACCTGTTATGGTGCCAACTCTGCATCTTGTTGTAGGCTACCATATGATGTCATGTCAGGGGAAAGGAGGATCAGAGGAGATTCTCGCTGATAAATACTGTACCTGGCCTCAGCTGCAGAATTACCCATACACTCATTAAACAGCAAAATCTAATTTAGGTTTCTAGATCCTCTTTTAATTGAATGGAGAATACATGCCCCTTGTACTCTGCTGTCTGCACACTTTAACCAATTCAGTTTTCTATTCACCAATGATGAAGGGCCCAAAAGCTGATTGGTTACAATTGGTCTGCCGTTGATTTTCTTGGGAAATCCTTGGCAATGCCATAATGGAATCAGGTTGGCCAAGAAGAAAGGATCTGCTTCATTTAAACTCCACAATAATCAACTGTCCCAGTTTCGTAAACACAGTATTAAATAAATATTAACCCTTTCACTGCCAGGAGATTTTCATTTTTTTTGCGTTAACTGCCAGAAGAATTTTCAGGATTTTGCCCTCAATCGTTTAGACTAATTTTACAGTAGGAAACCTTGCAGTAAATCAGGAATATTATACATTTGTTTTTTCAGCACAAAGTGTAATTTAATATGGTAACAACATTTTGTAACTTTTCTGGAAATTTTACTGGAATTATGGGTAAAATATGTAAAAAAAATGAAAAATTTGCAAATTTATGGATTTTTCCCATTTTATATATAGTTATCTTAAGGTTACACACAAAATCTTACTGTTTCTAAAAGCTCAGATACTCCCGAGTACACCGATACCAAGATATATGTAGGTACCCGACGTTTCCTGTACAGGAGACCCCCCCAAACTAAAACTGCACCTCCTAGAATATTACACCAAATTAAAATGTGTAAACCACTACTGACAAGTTACATAGAATATCTACCAAATTATCTAAACTATCCCCCCAAGTGAGATATTTTTAGAAACTACACACTCGCAGGATTTTACGAGTGAGGTCAGTTTCGATCAAAATGCAGATACCCGGATGCAGCTCTTCGTCAAATTGTAAGTTACTTCTCACATTTCCTTTTTTTCCTCAACTGTAAAATCAGAGACAAAATCAAATGCGAATTTCAGCTAAAAACTGTGGAGGAAGTTCAACGCACCTCAAATATGAAAGCCTAACCCTCCCGAATAAAACGGTATGCCACATCATGGGGTGTACCCAGAGACATGGCTACCAACTAACCCAGAGCGTGACCAGTGCCAAATGTCAGTAGCAGCAAAAAAAAATTAGCCAGTTTTGTATTTGAACAGTCTGCAGTTTTTCCACAAAACACCCCCCAACTCAAAAATACCCCCCACAAACTATATATTCCTGAAATCTACACACCTTCAGCATATGTAACGCTGTAGTTGTTCATCATACCATCAATGGTGTGGGCGCAGTTCTTCATAGAAGTTTGCACTTTTACCAGATTTTTAAAAAAAAATGAACATCAAACAACGTTCAAAAAGGTCGAAATCATGTCAAAACCCCATGGAATGTAAAAAAAAGGTACCAAATATCAATCTCCCAAATGTCCTGAATCAACGGTATGCCATATGTGTGGTTACACCGCGCGACGTGGAAGCGAAAAGCCACAAAGTGAGACAATGCACGATGGCTCAGAAACAGCGAAAATATTAGCCAACTCCGAATTGGACAGTCTGCAGTTTTTTCACAAAAAACCCCCGTATACTTAGAAATAACCCACAAAACTATAATTTCCTGAAATCTACACACCTTCAGCTATGTAACGCTGTAGTCGTTCATTAATACCATCAATGGTGTGGGCGCATGTCTTCGTAAGAAGTTCGCACTTTTCTGAAAAAATGAACAAAAAAACAACTTCAAAAGGTAGGAAATCATGCCCAAAACCTGATGGAATCTAAAAAAAAGTTACTAAATATCAATCTCCAAATGTCCTGAATCACAACGGTATGCCATATGTGTGGTTACACACGCGGACGTGGAAGCGAAAAGCCACAAGTGAGACAATGCACGATGGCTAGAAACAGCGAAAATATTTAGGCAACTCCGAATTTGGACAGTCTGCAGTTTTTTTCCACAAAAAAACCCCGTAACTTAGAAATAACCCCCAAAACTATATATTCTGAAATCTACACACCTTCAGCTATGTAAAAGCTGTAGTTTTGTTCATTCATACCATCAATTGGTGTGGGCGCAGTTCTTTGTAGAAGTTCGCACTTTTCTGAAAAATAAACAAAAAAACAACTTCAAAAGGTAGAAAATCATGCCAAAACCTGATGGAATCTAAAAAAAAGTTACTTATATTCAATCTCCCAAGGCCTGAATCAAACGGTTATGCCATATGTGGGGTTACATGCGGACGTGGAAGCGAAAAGCCACAAGTGAGACAATGCACGATGGCTCAGAAACAGCGAAAAATATAGCCAACTCGAATTTGGCAGTCTGCAGTTTTTTCCACAAAACACCCTGATAACTCAGAAATACCCCCCAAAACTATATATTCCTGAAATTAAACACCTTCAGCTATGTAGCACTGTAGTTCGTTCATTCATACCATCAATGGTGTGGGCGCGAGTTCTTCGTAGAATTTCGCATTTTACACAATTTTCTATGGAAAAATAGAAAAATACATTTCAAAGTTACAAAATCACACCAAAACCCCATGTAATGTAAAAAAAAACTTACCAAATATCAATCTCCTAAATGTCCTGAATCAAACAGTGTGCCATATGTGTGGTTACACACATGACGTGGAAGCGATAGTCAAAATGTAAACAATGGCAGTGAGCCAATAACAGCATTTTTCCACAGATTTTCCAAACTGAACACCCCTCTAAATGGAATACCCCGCAAAAACTATATATTCTAGAATCTACATAACTTCAGCTACGTAACGCTGTAGTTTGTTATTCATAATCAATGGTGTGGGCGCAGTTCTTCGTAGAAATTCGCATTTTGTCTGAAAAAATGAACAAAAACAACTTCAAAAGGTAGAAACATGCCAAAACCCCAAGGAATGTAAAAAAAAGTTACCAAATATCAATCTCCCAAATGTTCTGAATCAAACGGGATGCCCTATGTATGGTTACACACGCAGACGTGGAATCAAATAGCCACAAAGTGAGCCAATGAACAGGGCCCAATTACAGCAACTTTTCAGAATTGTCAGACTAAACACCCCTCTATATTAGAAATACCCCCCAAAACTATATCTTTTGGACTATCACACCTTCAGCTATACAATGGTGTGATTCTTATGCATACCACCAATGGTGTGGGTGCATTGTTTGTGTACAATTTCGCTTTCTTACCAGATTTCAGGAAAAATTATTAAAAATACAATTCAAAGTTAAAATCATGGCAAATTTCCATGTCATGTAAAAAAAATTGTCATTATCAATCTTCCAAATGCCCTGAATCAAACGGTATGCCATATGCGTGGTTCACACAGGGAGTGGCCACCAACTAGCTCAAATGGGACGATGCACACGTGTAATTACAAGAAAAATATCAAAGTCTCTGTAATTTCAAACAGCCCCAAACTTTGAAAGCCCCCCCGCAAAATAAACCCCCCACTAAATATCAATCTCCCACATGTTCTGAATCAAACGGTATATGCCATATGCGTGGATGCACACAGAGACGTGGCCACACAACTAGCTCAAATGGGACGCATGCACAAATGCAATTACAAGGAAAAAATCAAAGTGCTCTGTAATTTGAACAGCTACACTTTTCTAAGGAAACAGTCCCGAAACATGGAAATTCCCTCCACAAACTATATTTTTGGAATCTACACGCCTTCAGCTACGTTACGGTGCCATGCTTTCATAAATGCATGAAGAATTCCAGACCCAGCGATCCAAAGAACTCTGGTGTTTTACGAGATTTTGTGAAAAATAAAATGAGATGATTCAAGGGTTGAAATCCTACCTAAAACCACTTGACCAGCAAAAAAACCCACTAAATAGCAATCTCCCCACTGTCCTGAATCAAACGGTTGTGCCATTGCGTGGGTGCAAACAGAGACGAGGCCACCAACTAGCTAAATGGGACGCATTAGAAGTGCAGTTACAAGAAAAATTTTTAAAAACGCCACAAACCACCACCCACACCACACATCTCCCCCTTTTAGTGGTATTTTAGTGAAGGCGGTTAGTATGGAGAGTCACACACGTTTTTGCACACTTATGATCCTAAAAAATCAATACGGTCTTTATTTGGGACCTCTGCCAAATTTCCCTTAAAATATAGGCTTAGTTTCCTGAAATCGAACAAAAAGTATCCGCGTTACTTACCGATATCACTTGGGGACAATTGGGGAGCTTGGGAAGACACTTTTTTTTCTAATTTATAGTTTTAGGGTAAAAAAAAAAAAAAGGTGTGTGTATCACTTAAGAATTTTTTGTGTGTATTTCCCCTTTTTTCCCCGACATTCCCAAAGATATACTCAGATCATCTAGGGAATGATCCGAATTGCGATACGGGCTAAATGCCCGTTTTCCATTCGAATGCCGATCGGGAAAAATCAACTTCGAAATCATTTTCCAGGAATGATTTTTCATTCATTGGCAAGACTTCATAAGTGTGATCGAAGTGATCACCAAATATGATCTCTGTTCCCATTTTTTTTCTAAGTCTTAGCTAAGAGCAAAGCTTAGAAAAAATGCATTGTGATGGAACTTTAGTGCCATTCACAAAATGTATAGAAAAGCTGGCAGCTTGACAGCTTTTCTATAAAGGTACGCAGCATGATCAAATTGAGATCAAGCTGCGTACCTCAACTAGACAAACAGGGGCAGTCTCCTACCACGTCAAGGGAGACCCCGGAAGGCAGGAGTCCTTGACGTACAACGCGGGCTCCTCATCTTCCGCATCCTATCTACATCACGTGGGACCGGCACATTACGAGCACGGCAGTTGAAGGTACTGGAACTCCCGAATCCCCCCTCGGATTTGGACACAACGAGGGGGGTCGAGTGGGCTAGGGGGGAACTGAATGCTTGCCCCGGGTCGGACCTAGCACAGGGTGGTTTTTTTTGCGATTTAAAGTGGAAGCACAGACGTAATATTCGATTGTGCGTTAAAGCCTTTCTGCACAGATCGTGAATATACGTCTGTGGCAGGGAACGGTTAAAGCTTCATTGACTGTCTTTTATGTTCAACTGCCCCTGATTATATATACAAAATAGCCTTTTGAAGGTTATTGACATTGGCTACTTCCATTTTTTCTATTTGAAGCTTTTTAGGGTAGCTACACTATTGATTTTTCAAAAATAATCTTGAATGCGCAAGATCCCCATACTTCAAAACTTTTTGGGAATTAATTCAATGCGTGATTTGAGAAATCAGTATATTGAAATACGCGTTTACAAGGACAGATTGTCCCCTCCAGAAGTGAAACTATCCCTACCTCCTGACTAGGATCTTAAGCCGGCAGCACCCTGTGTCTGACAATTTTAAGAGATTCAGCAGAGAAAGAAAGCAAGGGTGAAGGGGCTGGCCGAGATGCGTAAGAAAACTTTGTCCTATGGTGCGTTGCCGATTCTATAGAAATATAATGGGGCCTATAGGATGTGTAATGTGTCAGACTGAACGTATGGATGGGAATTCTATAGAAATATAATGGGGCCTATAGGATGTGGGAATTCTATAGAAATATAATGGGGCCCTATAGGATGTGTAATGTGTGAGACTGACCGGATGGATGGGAATTCTATAAAAATATAATGGGGCCTATAGGATGTGTAATGTGTCAGACTGACCAGGTGGATGGGAATTCTATAGAAATATAATGGGACCCAATAGGATGTGTAATGTGTTAGACTGACCAGATAGATGAGAATTCTATAGAAATATAATGGGGTTCTATAAGATGTGTGTAGATGCCTCAAAATGCTTTGTATTTGCAACAGCCGAACCAATCAGTGCAAAGATAACAATACTGATGGGGCTAGGTGGGTAGGATTTAGATTGAGGACCTGGGGTCCTCCCCATGCATTAGGGTATAAACTCAGCGGCACCAACATTAAGCTTTCACACACACTCATCCACCATGCCGCCATTTGTCACCACGATGACTTACACCTCTACATGGGAGTTCAGGGAGATCAGGTTCGGTGGACATCAAGCTGACTTGTAGAAGCGATGGAGAGCTGGGTGAGTGTTACAGTTTCTATGTATGTAGAACAAATACTGTTTTGATTCCTTGTTATTTTAGATTTATTCTACAGGATTATTAGGTCTGGTACGCATGGGCCAACTAAAGTCTGATATTCTCAATGCCCTACCAATTGGTAGTCTGCTAGCTGGAAAATAAACCAATGGACCAACCAATATTGCAGTCTACTGAAGACCACATGATCAGCTGTGTTTTAACCAACACATTTGATTGTTCAGACTGATTGGTTTAGCCAAAATAACGGTTAACATGTTTGGTCAAGTCGAAGATGACAGCAAATATCAACCCAGGCGGTGGTGATAGCTCCAGTCCTTAGAATCTCAATATCTCAAAAGTTTTTCCTCCAGTGAATTATGCAGGGAAAATCCTGTAATGGATTAAAAGATATCTGTATTGCAGAGAAAGACATCGTTTATTTTTCTGCCTCTGCTACAACACATTGTTTAGTTTAGAGTTTCAATGGCAGGAAATCCTCAATTTAGACCGTTGATGGCCATCCTCTGATCCGATCAGTGAAAATTGCGTCCCGTGGGTATACCGGGTGGGCAGGGTAGTATGTTAAATGAAAGGGTCATGGGCTGTCTGTCGGTGGGGCATAGGTGGTCCGGGGGCAGAGCCAAAAAGTGGCCCAGTTTCTGGCTGGGGGGTCCCCAGTGTGGCCCCAGGTTAGGCACCCCTGATCTAGACAGTGCTATTGTGCATTCAGTATTGTTAAATTAAATTTATCTATAGATGGGAAACGTTGGAGGGATTACACAGAGAACAGCGCTACACAGATCCTTGGGATAATAATCAGCGATGTTCTATAGACCGGCCATTCATGCCACAAACAGTAAAATGTTATGATATTATGTCACTGAGTGACTTCCTGTAATACACTGACCCTCCCCCTCCCTGTATTAGTCATTTAGATAGGAAGCCCTGTTTATTGTTGACAGACGATGTTCCCTCCTTCTTTCTCTTTTCAATAGGAACGGTAATTATTTATACACTAAACAGGGATTGCTATATAAATGACTAATACAGGGAGGGGGGGAGACAGTGGAAGGGTAGGGTGAAAGTGTGTCTGTGCTGTTGTTTTTTTTTTTGCTGGCCTTATTTACTATTAGAAATAATATGCTACCTACAGAATAATATACGGATAGTACTTCACCTCGGAGATCCATGCCCTGTATTCCTGCGGCCTTGTGCTTCTCTATGATCATGGAACTCCTCCGTGACATAATATAAGGGATAATATGCTACCTACAGTGTAATATAAGGATATTACGGCACTGAGGAGTTCCATGAACATATAGAAGGATGAGGCCGTAGGCCGAGTGCTTTTATACAGGTCATGGAACTCCGAGGTGAAGTAAATCTGTATATTACACTGTAGGTAGTTGATTATTTCTTATAATACATAAGGGCAGCCCAAAAAAACCCCAGCACAGACACGCTCTCCCCCTATCCTTCCACTGTCTCCCCCTCCCTGTATTAGTCATTTATACTGTTTAGTGTAATAGTGAATTACTGTTCCTATTGAAAAGAGAAAGAAGGAGCGAACATTGTCTGTCAACAATAAACAGGGCTTCCTATCTAAATTACTAATACAGGGAGGGGGAGAGACCGGGGGAGGGGCAGTGGAATACAGGAAGTCACTCAGTGACATCACTGAGTGACTGTAATATAGATTCTTGCCACTGCACCTCCCCAATGAAAATGCCTAGCCTTATGTATTATATCCTTATATTACACTGTAGGTAGCGTATCCTTTATAAAACATACTTATTGTCCAAGGTTACAAGTAGGTCTCGTTTAAGGTTTTGTGGAAAGAATAGCATGCTGAAAAATATAAAGTTGCAAATCCAATGGGAATTCAGAAACATAGGAATAAAGGTTTGTCACACCTGGGTGAAATAAAACTTTACCTCATTATCTGTTTTAGGTGGGACAGAGTGGTCTATTGGTCCTGTCTATGCCCAGTTCTATGCATTATGTCGGGAGGAAATAAAAAAAAATATCCATTTTTATACAATGATATTCTATACAATATATTTACCAGATATGCTCTGATTGTAGGGCATTGGACAGAATATGCACACAGAACAGTATATAAATGTAGTTATTTGTACATGACAGATTTACTGATGCTATTAGACTGTCGTTAGGTTACTGTGTGGGCCCCTGGCCAGAACATAGTATTGAGGGCCCCCTACAATCCTTGAATAATTTAAGCTTATAGTTTGGGGTCCCCTTATATGTTTTTTGGAACATAACTGTGTTCATACCTACAAGATGGAGTATAGGATAAAGCTGTACAAAAAGGTTGGAGGTATAAAAATGTTTGGACGTATAAACTTTCAACTACTCATTTATTAAGGTGCTGAAAACCAAAACACACACAAGTTACCTTATCCGTCTTGTGATTCTGAAGTCTCCTGTTCAGGCTGGAGCCCCACCTATATTGTACATTTAGAGCTGCCCAAACATTAGGAACTTATGATGTTTGTGCGACCCGACTTATAATGGCAAAATGAATGGGCCAGACGGGGAACAGCGGAAAGGTATAACTGCTGCCAGCAAACACTTTCTTTAAGACGTTTGATAGATTTAGCGATCAAAAGCTGGATCTATCAAAGCTCATGGGTGTCCAACCTGGTTGAGGCTGGGGGCCACATCAGCAACATCACAGCCAGAAAAGGGACTGTTTCTATTTGCCCAGCCCTATCTGCAGGCCTCATATCTCTGCCCACCTCTGGTTCCATAGGCTGAAATTTTTCTCAAAAGGCCATGGATTAGGCACTTATGCTGTATGTAATATATGGCCTGCTTTAGTCTCTGCTAAAACTAGCAAACATTCCCGACCAGAAATAAAGGCTGCTGTTTGTGCATCCCCTAATATTAATGGGGCGTGGGTTACACAATGCCCTGTATATTTCCCAATAATTTTAAATTATATTTCTATATTACTAAAACTATGTGTCACATAATGTGGTACCCCTAGAAGTGGAAAAAGCTCTCTCAGCTTTAAATACTTGAATTTCAATGCTGAACAGTTAAAACATGGACAAGCTGAGAGAAAGTGAAAGTACAGTATGGGAATTTCCAGTTAAAGAAAGAAGAGAGATGATGTGGGCATTGCAAATACGAGTCTATCCCATTGGATTAACTGCTGGTATTATGTGATTATTGCCTTTAAGCATTTTTTAAAATTTAATAAGCAAAAAATACTTTCATTTTGTAACTTTGCAATTTTTATAGAACAGGTCCTGGACCCAGCACACGATCAGTACATTCTGTAGCTCCCTACCTCTCTCTCTCTACCTTTTAGTATAACTAAACAGCACCAAAAGTATTTAATTGAGTCATCTGTCCCTAAGCTCCATGGGAAACTTTGTAAGAATGTTTTTCTAAAGTTTCCCAGTAGACCACTGGTAACTACACAATACAGGGCATGTACACCCCCAAACAAACCTTTACCAGGGGTGGGCAATTACATTTCACAGGGAGCCGCACAAGGTCTACTCAATTCTCATTCAAGAGATTGCAAAACTGCAGATTAAATTAATATCCCTGGTTGGATTTTTTTATTATTAGTTACAATTTTTTTATTGGTGTGTAATATTTTAGATCCATTCCATCAAACTCAATCAATTGATCAGGTAATTTTTAGCAAAATAAAACTTAAAAAATATAAATCAATTATCCAGTCCAGACCATCAATCAATAAGATTTTTGGGGTACAGGTTTAGTATTGGAGGTCCAGTCAGGGCAACCAAAGGGGCGCATGTGGCCCCCAGGCCTTACTTTGCTCAGGTCTGCTTTAAGCATACAATCAGCACCCACCAAAACACAATTTACATTACCTTTCTCCCTGGCGCTAAGAGAAGATATCTTACCTTGAAGTCTATCTCTCCACAATCTGCCGCCTCCTTAACGGTTTTATGAACTCTCTGTGAGATTTTTCAGCCATAAAGCAAATGGCTCATGTAGCCATCATAAGTCATTGGCTGTAATGTTGGCATCACAGCCTTTACAGGCTGCTAGCATCCAGTAGAACGGTGAAGGACAGTTGGGCTTCTAGGTAAGGTATTTTCTCTCAGGAGTGCGGGGAAGAAAGGTAAGTTAAAAGAAAAGTTTGGGGGGATTTAACAATATAGCAGAACAGCATCAATTCTAGGTTTATAAAAACAAGAGTGGGACAATATGTTAAAATGTGGGACTGTCCTGCAAAATCCTGGACTGTTGGCAGCTATGATAATGATATATCCATAAACATGCATCAGACACGGCATACGAAAAAAGCAGAAGCGAGAGAACATAGCCCTTCATTAGCAATGTTCCAAGAACACTTCCAAACATTCCATACATTGCTACTTTCAGTAAACAGGATGTGTGCAGTCTTGTTAACTAGACACAAAGCCAAGACAGGCCTGACTTTATTTAAATAGAAATCCATAATGAAACCTAGGAACCCGGAAAATTGTTTTGTTTTTAAATTAAAAGATCTACTGATCTACTTACATGGAGCACAGTAGCTCCAGGGAGTGTGAACCAAGAAATAAAGCAAGAACTGAAAAATAAGACAAGGTGAGAAATTTAGAAGGGCCGTTGGTCATTTTAAACATTTTCCTTAGCTGACAAAAAGTCTACATACACCCCTGGACCCAATGCAATGTTCCAATAGAAAATGTGCTTTAGTTGGAGATGTAAGACTGCATACTTAACATTATTTTGTCCCAGTAAACTGGGATGTGTGCGGGACCGAAACTTAGACATGCATCAAACAAGCCTGGACCTACCCAAGACCACCCTGCCATGCAATGGACCTCAAGGGGAGATTCAGTATGTTTACTATCAAAAGGTTTGCTCTTAAAGGTATATGCACCATGCAATATCCTTTAATGTGTCCAATTGGCACTCAAACAGCCTGCAGGCTTTGCAAGCTAATATTCTTGATGATAAGGCTACCCCTAAACTGTATTATGGAAACCACAAGAAATTATAAGATCCTCCCCTCTCTATTGGCTCGAGTTATTTAATTGAATCTCCAAAAAGCCACTGCAATCTCTAAATACAATATCCTCAAATTCTGTACCTTGGAACAAATACCTGTTATGGTGCCAACTCTTGCATCTTGTTGCTAGGCTACCATTTACTGATGTCATGTCAGGGGAAAGGAGGATCAGAGGAGATTCTCGCTGATAAATACTGTACCTGGCCTCAGCTGCAGAATTACCCATACACTTCATTAAACAGCAAAATCTAATTTAGGTTTCTAGATCCTCTTTATAATTGAATGGAGAATACATGCCCCTTGTACTCTGCTGTCTGCACACTTTAACCAATTCAGTTTTCTATTCACCAATGATGAAGGGCCCAAAAGCTGATTGGTTACAATTGGTCTGCCGTTGATTTTTCTTGGGAAATCCTTGGCAATGCCATAATGGAATCAGGTTGGCCAAGAAGAAAGGATCTGCTTCATTTAAACTCCACAATAATCACTGTCACAGTTTTCTGTAAACACAGTATTAAATAAATATTAACCCTTTCACTGCCAGGAGATTTTCATTTTTTTTTGCGTTAACTGCCAGAAGAATTTTCAGGATTTTGCCCTCAATCGCTTTAGACTAATTTTACAGTAGGAAACCTTGCAGTAAATCAGGAATATTATACATTGTTTTTTTCAGCACAAAGTGTACTTTAATATGGTAACAACATTTTGTAACTTTTCTGGAAATTTTACTGGAATTATGGGTAAAATATGTAAAAAAAATGAAAAATTTGCAAATTTTCATGGATTTTTCCCATTTTTACTTATAGTTATCTTAAGGTTACACACAAAAATCTTACTGTTTCTAAAAGCTCAGATACTCCCGAGTACAACGATACCAGATATATGTAGGTACCCGACGTTTCCTGTACAGGAGACCCCCCCAAACTAAAACTGCACCTCCTAGAATATTACACCAAATTAAAATGTGTAACCACTACTGACAGTTAACATAGAATATCTACCAAATTATCTAAACTATCCCCCCAAGTGAGATATTTTTAGAAACTACACACTCGCAGGATTTTACGAGTGAGGTCAGTTTCGATCAAAATGCAGATACCCGGATGCAGCTCTTCGTCAAATTGTAAGTTACTTTCTCACATTTTCCTTTTTTTCCTCAACTGTAAAATCAGAGACAAAATCAAATGCGAATTTCAGCTAAAAACTGTGGAGGAAAGTTCAAACGCACCTCAAATATGAAAGCCTAACCCCTCCCGAATAAAACGGTATGCCACATTCATGGGTGTACCCAGAGACATGGCTACCAACTAACCCAGAGCGTGACCAGTGCCAAATGTCAGTAGCAGCAAAAAAAAATTAGCCAGTTTTGTATTTGAACAGTCTGCAGTTTTTCCACAAAACACCCCCCCAACTCAAAAATACCCCCCACAAACTATATATTCCTGAAATCTACACACCTTCAGCTATGTAACGCTGTAGTTCGTTCATTCATACCATCAATGGTGTGGGCGCAGTTCTTCATAGAAGTTTGCACTTTTACCAGATTTTAAAAAAAAATGAACATCAAACAACGTTCAAAAAGGTCGAAATCATGTCAAAACCCCATGGAATGTAAAAAAAAGGTACCAAATATCAATCTCCCAAATGTCCTGAATCAAACGGTTATGCCATATGTGTGGTTACACACGCGGACGTGGAAGCGAAAAGCCACAAAGTGAGACAATGCAGATGGCTCAGAAACAGCGAAAATAATAGCCAACTCCGAATTTGGACAGTCTGCAGTTTTTTCCACAAAAAACCCCCGTAACTTAGAAATAACCCACAAACTATATATTCCTGAAATCTACACACCTTCACTATGTAACGCTGTAGTTCGTTCATTAATCCACAATGGTGTGGGCGCAGTTCTTCGTAGAAGTTCGCACTTTTCTGAAAAAATGAAAACAAAAAACAACTTCAAAAGGTAGAAAGAAATCATGCCAAAAACTGATGGAATCTAAAAAAAAGTTACTAAATATCAATCTCCCAATGTCCTGAATCAAACGGTATGCCATATGTGTGGTTACCACACGCGGACGTGGAAGCGAAAAGCCACAAAGTGAGACAATGCACGATGGCTCAGAAACAGCGAAATTTTAGCAACTCCGAATTTGGACAGTTCTGCAGTTTTTCCACAAAAACACCCCGTAACTTAGAAATAACCCCCACAAACTATATATTCCTGAAATCTACACACCTTCAGCTATGTAAGCTGTAGTTTGTTCATTCATACCATCAATGGTGTGGGCGCAGCGCAGTTCTTTGTAGAAGTTCGCACTTTTCTGAAAAATGAACAAAAAACAACTTCAAAAGTAGAAAATCATGCCAAAACCTGATGGAATCTAAAAAAAAGTTACTAAATATCAATCTCCCAATGTCCTGAATCAAACGGTTATGCCATATGTGGGTTAAACATGCGGACGTGGAAGCGAAAAGCCACAAAGTGAGACATGCACGATGGCTCAGAAACAGCGAAAAATATTAGCCAACTCCGAATTTGACAGTCTGCAGTTTTTTCCACAAAAACACCTGATAACTCAGAAATACCCCCCACAAAACTATTATTCCTGAAATCTAAACACCTTCAGCATTGTAGCACGTAGTTCGTTATTCATACCATCAATGGTGTGGGCGCAGTTCTTCGTAGAATTTCGCATTTCTACACAATTTCTGGAAAATAGAGAAAAATACATTTCAAAGTTACAAATCACACCAAAACCCATGTAATGTAAAAAAAACTTACCAAAAATCAATCTCCTAAATGTCCTGAATCAAACAGTGTGCCATATGTGTGGTTACACACATGACGTGGAAGCGACTAGTCAAAATGTAAAACAATGCGCAGTGAGCCAATAACAGCATTTTCCCAGATTTTTCAAACTGAACACCCCTCTAACTTGGAAATACCCCGCAAAAACTATATATCTCAGAATCTACTACCTTCAGCTACGTAACGCTGTAGTTTGTTCATTCATACAATCAATGGTGTGGGCGCAGTTCTTCGTAGAAATTCGCATTTGTCTGAAAAAATGAACAAAAACAACTTCAAAAGGTTAGAAATCATGCCAAAACCCAAGGAATGTAAAAAAAAAGTTACCAAATATCAATCTCCCAAATGTTCTGAATCAAACGGTATGCCCTATGTATGGTTACACACGCAGACGTGGAATCAACTAGCCACAAAGTGAGCCAATGAACAGTGCCCAATTACAGCAACTTTTCAGATTTGTCAGACTAAACACCCCTCTATATTAGAAATACCCCCCAAAACTATATCTTCTGGACTCTACACACCTTCAGCTATACAATGGTGTGATTCTTTTATGCATACCACCAATGGTGTGGGTGCAGTTTTGTGTACAATTTCGCTTTCTTACCAGATTTTCAGGAAAAATTTATAAAAATACAATTCAAAGTTAAAAATCATGGCAAATTTCCATGTCATGTAAAAAAAACTGTCAATTATCAATCTTCCAAATGCCCTGAATCAAACGGTATGCCATATGCGTGGATTCACACAGGGACGTGGCCACCAACTAGCTCAAATGGGACGCAGCACCGTGTAATTACAAAAAATCAAAGTGCTCTGTAATTTCAAACAGCCCCAAAACTTTGAAATGCCCCCCCGCAAATAAACCCCCCATAATATACAATCTCCCCACAGTCTGAAGAAACGGTATGCCATATGCGTGGATGCACACAGAGACGTGGCCACCAACTAGCTCAAATGGGACGCATGCACAAATGCAATTACAAGAAAAAATCAAAGTGCTCTGTAATTTGAACAGCCTACACTTTTTCTAAGGAAACAGTCCCGAAACATGGAAATTCCCTCCACAAACTATATATTTTTGGAATCTACACGCCTTCAGCTACGTTACGGTGCCATGCTTTCATACATGCATGAAGAATTCCAGACCCAGCGATCCAAAGAACTCTGTGTTTTTACGAGATTTTGTGAAAAATAAAATGAGATGATTCAAGGGTTGAAATCCTACCTAAACCCACTTGACCAGCAAAAAAACCCACTAAATAGCAATCTCCCACATGTCCTGAATCAAACGGTGTGCCATTTGCGTGGGTGCAAACAGAGACGAGGCCACCAACTAGCTCAAATGGGACGCATTTAGAAGTGCAGTTACAAGAAAAATTTTTAAAAACGCCACAACCCACCCCCCACACACACACTCTCCCCCTTTTAGTGGTATTTTAGTGAAGTCGGTTAGTATGGAGAGTCACACACGTTTTTGCACACTTTACTGATCCTAAAAATTCAATACGGTCTTTATTTGGTACCTCTGCAAAATTTCCTTATAAAATATAGGCTTAGTTTCCCTTGAAATCGAACAAATAAGTATCCGCGTTTACTTTACCGATATCACTGGGGACATTGGGGAGCTTGGAGAAGACAACTTTTTTTTCTAATTTATAGTTTTAGGGTAAAAAAAAAAAAAGGGTGTGTGTATCACTTTAAGAATTTTTTTGTGTGTATTTCCCCTTTTTTTCCCCGATCATTCCCAAAGATAATCATCAGATCATCTTAGGGAATGATACCGAACTTGGAATACGGGCATAAATGCCCGTTTTCCAATTCGAAATCCGATCGGAAAAATCACTTCCCGGAAATCATTTTCCAGGAAGTGATTTTTCATTCATTGGCAAAGATCAATAATTTGGTGATCAGAAGTGATCACCAAATATTGATCTCTGTCCCCATTTTTTTTCTAAGTCTTCGCTAAGTAGCAAAGACTTAGAAAAAATGCTATTTGTGAATGGAACTTTGAGTTCCATTCACAAAATGTATAGAAAAGCTGGCAGCTTGACAGCTTTTCTATACTAGGTACTGCAGCATGATCAAATTGAGATCAAGCTGCAGTACCTCAACTAGACCACCAGGGGCAGTCTCCTACCACTTCAAGGGAGACCCCGGTGAAGGAGGAAGCTCCTTGACGTCACCGGGGTCTCCCTTTCCGCTTCCTCCTCTTCATCCACGTGGGACCGGCAGCACTATACGATCACGGCATTGAAGGTACTGTAACTCCCGATCCCCCCCTCGGATTTGGACACAACCGAGGGGGGGTCGAGGGGGCTAGGGGGGCAGCTGAATGCTGCCCCCGGGTCGGCCCTAGCACGCGGTGTTTTTGCGATTTTAAAGGGGAAGCCACAGATCGTATATTCACGATCTGTGGCAGTTAAAGCATTCTCTGCACAGATCGTGAATATACGATCTGTGGCAGGGAAAGGGTTAAAGATTCATATGAGCTTCTTTTATGTTCAACTCCCCTGATTTATATACAAAATAGCCTTTTGAAGGTATTGACATATGGCTACTTCCACTTTTCTATTTGAAGCTTTTTTAAAGGGTAGCTAAAATTGATTTTTCAAAAATTAAATCTTGATATGCAGCAAGATCCCACTACTTCAAAACTTTTTTGGGATTTTAAATCAGAGCTGTAGATTCTGAGAAATCATTATTTGAAATCACAGCGTTTACAAGGAAAGATCTGTCACTCCAGAAGTAGAACTTATCCCTGACCTCTGACTAGGATCTTTAACTGCCTGCCAGCACACTGTCTGCAACTTTTAAGAGAATCAGCAGAGAAAAGAAAGAAGGGTGAAGGGCTGGCGAGATGCGTAAGCAAAACAGTGTCCATGGTGAGGCTGTGCAGAACTTATAAGTGTCGCAGACACTACAAAAAGGCAGTGAGTAAGGGAGGGTGGGGCAATTAGGAGCACTCACTAAATATTAATAATTTAATGATAAAGCAAGCACAGATAAATATGTAAGTAGCACCATTTTACATCTCTCAAATTGTAGTTTCAGATAACCTAAAGTTGTTTGAGTATTGTGACCCGTTATGGGCAACTATACTGTACCCCACCCACCCCCTCTCAATAAGAGTGATTGAGACTGCTGGAGTAAAACTTTGCAGCGACTGAGGCTACACTACAATGTAACAATAAACCATTGCCATTTTGGCAAAGAGTTCCTGTGAGTAATCCCTTACTGTAACATGTGATCCACACAAAAAATGGTGATCGCACAAGTTATGCTAACAGACCGATGGGCGGAGAAGCCGGCATTGCCCCTCCCTGGCATGCACTGTGCACATCAGAAAGCAAAGCGTGATCTGAATCGCGGCAGTGTGGACTAGCCCTAATTTAATGATTTAAAGAAAACAATTGGACATATCGGTAAGCTAGCAAAATACCATTTTATTCCCTAGACAGGTTATCAAGTTTATAAACCAGTTTAAGAGATGGGCGACTGAAATCTGTTCCGCTTGCAGATTGAAGTAAAATTTTCTGTCAAAGTTCTGCCTACAGTACTATTATGGTATAAATAGCAATGGTAACTTACTGTAAATGGCTCAGGGACCTGGCAAATGGTATGGGGAACACATATATCAATGCCCAAAATCTTTAAAAACCACCACCCAGTACCGGAAACTTCCTGCACTTCCTGTTTTGGCTTTCCCGTAGCATTTTTGAAAATAGTTGCGGAAAAATCTGAAAGTCAGAAATCCGCAAAATCCGAATTATGCTGGATCTGTGAAATCCACTTTGGAACTGGATTTGGATTTGGGTACATTTTTAATCAGTTTAAAAAATGTGTGTGCCAGGCCTAACACCTGCTTTTGAGCAATTTCTTTTTTAATTTGCTGTGTTTATATTTACATGACATTGTTTACCAACTGTAGAAGCTTATCGTGTGTATAATATAACAACAGACTTGTTTACTGTTTATATTCTACTTGGCAAGGCTGCAGTTGATTATGTTTTCAATAATACAGTTATGTTTTGAAGGGTTTTAAATGGTAACCATACCCAGAAAAAACAACTTTAAAGGGTATCTCCACTCGTATTTTCAAGATTTGGGAATCCAGTTCTATTGAAGAATGGGAGGTAAAGGAGCTGTGCCTTACCTTCCGTTCTTCAATAGAACAAACAGGAGCCAGGAGAGAAGGTAAGAAACTTGCTCGCTCGCTCCCGCAGCGCTTAGTCTGACAGTCCCAACGGACCTTGCCTTCTATGCGCATAGATTGCGCATGTGCATAGAAGACAAGGTCCGTCGGGACCTGTCACACTACACGCCGGGGGAGCGAGCGAGCGGGTAAGTTTCTTACCTTCTCTGCTGGCTCCTGTTTGTTCTATTGAAGAACAGAAGGTAAGGCACAGCTCCTTTACCTCCCGTTCTTCAATAGAACTGGATTCCCAAATCTTGAAAATACGAGTGGAGATACCCTTTAAAGACCTGTTTTGTATGCATGAGAAATAATCAAAGACAAAATTTAGTTAAAAATATCCAGATTGCCCACCATTTAAAGGGTTAAAGCCCTTCACAAATAAACATTCCACTCCCTGTAACTGTATCACTGAGACCCAGGCAGTGACTATCAGCCTTGAAGATAAACACAAAACTAATAAATCACAAAAAAACAACAACACAAAATCAAGGCAAATTCCAAACAAAGATACTCCTGTTACTGACAGATCGTGTTTGTTCTTGGGAATTAACTAGGTCCTGTGTGTTTATATGGAGATATCAATGTTGGGAACTATTTCAGCTGCCAGGTCAACTACGTCTCCTACTGTTAGACTAAGGCTACTGTGTGATGTAGAACAAAACAGCTGGAGATCTGGATGTTTTATCCTCGTCTCCAGATTTTAACCTACTAGTACAACTATAGTGGGAAATTAATGGTGGCCATAGCCATAGAGATATTATTGTCTGATTCCCGGTATTGCTGCATGTATGATGTACAAAATCTGCCCAATTTTATCGGACTGAATGAAATTTCCTGTGATCAATATTTTGGAGCAATTAGCTGTCAGCCACTACACAGGTAGAACATTGACCACATAGGGCTAGGCCACACTAGCACTTGTCACTCGCTGATGATCGCATTTTGCAACCTGTATACGTTGGAGAAACGCATGTGTGTGTGGCAATCTGGGTAGCCATCCACACGATCACTATTTTTTTTTGTGAATCACATGCTATCCGATAACACGATATTGAGCTAATCACAGTGCAAACGCACGATAATGCTTGTGAAATGAGCATCATTGTGTGTGCATTTCTCTCTGTACCCCCCTAAATTAGTACCCAGAACAATGCACACAAAAATAACACGCTAACGCTCGCAATTACGCGTGCGCTTCAGTGCGTTCTAGTGGGGCCTCAGCCTTAGCATATAAGATACATATATACAAAATAGATTTACATTTTGACCGAGTACTAATTGAAAATGAATCATTGAACCCCGAGCAGGTTCGATCCTTTCTTAAATGCGGTTCTATACGGATCATCCAGAAAGTGCTTGTTAATAACAGGAATCACCAGATTTAAGGGCACCTTCACCCTATTTCCTACTGCCGCAATTCAGATTGCGTTTTGCATTCCGGTTGCGATTTGTGTAGCTGTCTCCACTGTTCGTGTTCCCGATATCAGAACGCATGTGATACCCATTTTGGTGGCAATCGCATCTGTTTGGCTATAGGACCATTGCAGGAATCACAAACGCAGGGTTAAAAATCGCAATAACACTAACGCATTGCAAACTAGCTCTTTAATTCCACTTCTCTGATAAGTTCATATGGATGGATGCATGCTGGCACATGCCTTTGGGAGAGATGGTAAAGTCAGAACAACTACAAATGGTTAATCTGCTTCCTCGTGAGATCCTTTGCACAGCTGCAGGCTAAGGACTACATCTCCCAGGGAGCATTGCAACAGGAAGGGAGGCAGATCTCCTCCTAAAGACAGGAAGTAGATGGAGTGTGCTGTGTGGGGAAGAGATGTGAAAGGCTGTGTGCAGGGAGTGGGGTCTGCCAGCTGCCATTACATACAGACTGGGATTTAGTGGGAGGATTGTTGTGTTGCCTTCAAGGAGGTGGACTGAGGCTGTTTCTGTTCCCAGAGGATATGGTACAAGCAGTGTGAGTACTTGCCATTCAATATGAGCAACGACCAGCAACCTTTATAGAGCTGGCAAGTGTCCTGTCTGTGTCTGCTCTGTAACGAAGACCGAGCAGTGAGAAAACCAATTGGAACTCACTAGGAAGGAGAGGCTACAGAAATCAGGACACAACCCTATAGAACAGTGATGTCAAACATTGGCTCTCCAGGTGTCTGTGAACTACAACTTCCAGCATGCCAGAATGCAACTAGGTCATGCAGTGAGTTTTTGTTTCTAAACATCTGCATTGCCAATGTTCGATATCATTGCTATAGAATTTGTCCTGAATGATTTTTACTTGTCTGTCTGCGTGTGTGTGTAGGGTTGCTACTTTTTCCATTTAAAACTGAACATACAGAAGTAGCATTCAGAAAATGTTGGTGTTTCCATTAGATGTATGATGCAAGGTGCATTGGTTTTAGTGTAACTAATATATTTAATGAACAGGGACTTAAAGGGTATCTCCACTCAAAATTTCTAATTAACTTTTTCAGTTTAATAGAAGAACGGGGGTTAAAGGAGCAACATCTTAACTCCAATACTTAAATTGAACAGCCAGGAGACCGGAGCAAACAGAGAGAACTTACCTGAGATCGCGCTCCAATGTACATGCATGCACATAAAGTGCAAAGAGATTGCTCCAATGTACATGCATGCACATAAAGTGCAAAGAGAGCATCGGGACCTGTCAGTGGAAACGGCTGAGGAGCATGATCACGGGTAAGCCTGTTCATTCCTGGCTTTTTAATTAAAGAACGGGAGGTAAGACATAAATCCTTTACCTTCCATTCATTAATTAAACTGAAAAAAGATAATTATATACCGTATATTGAGTGGAGATACCCTTTGAGCTACGTACAGACGTGTGATCGTGGGAGCAACCCGCTGAGCATGAATGGCGGCCAGCTGATTGTCCATGCACGAGTGATTCTCAACCATTTGTGAGTCACTAGTAGCTCCCGCAATTGCATGTCTATACTTAGCTTTATCCTTGCAGCATGGAGAAATATGTGGTTGGTGTTAAAGGAAGATGTTATTCTGCTTGATTGGACTTGTTTAAAGGGTAATTCCACCCTGAAAAAACAACTTTTCAAAAAATGGATAGATACAAATGTATACACACACTTACTGCGGGGAGCTTCCGGACCACCCGATATCCCGGGATCCAAGCTGATCAGCCTCTTGCCGGCGTGCCTCCACATCCAAAAATCCGATCCAGTCCACGGGCAATATAATGTATGTACAAGTAGGATGGAAGCTCAAATCCGGACAGAAGACAACAGTTGTAGATATAGGTAAAACATAGCTTTTATTCCGATACTGGATAAAACCAAAGCAAGACACACTAGCTGCCATCTCCCAATTCAATTTAAAAGCCGTGAGCTCCCTATGTTTACTTACACAATCCTGTACCTCTCTGTCTCCCCCTGGTGGCAGCATTCCCAACTGAGCTCCATTGATTTACATATGTCGACATTTTTAGAACACCAGAAAGAAGGGGGATCTGCCAGCATTGGAGACAGAGAGTAAGTAAACACAGGCAGATTTCAGCTTGTAAATTGAATTGGGAGATAGCAGCTAGTGATCCTATCTCCCACTGAATTCAGTACAGGACTTCCAAATGAGAAATGAGAGGTAGGACCTTTCTGTGAAATCTGGATTTAACTAAACAAGTTTTTTTAAAAATTACTGTTCCATTAATTAAAAGAAATAGACTGCAAGAAGGTATAATGTATTGATATATGTGTAATGATGTGGCCAGTAATATACCAGTACAAATGTCTTTTATATCTTTATTTACAGAGAAACTTTTACATTAATCACATCCACAAGGACCTGATGGGGATCTTAGAGGAAGCGACTGACCCAGTGATGGGGAACAAGGGTAAAAACCATCTGAATGAGAGAATCCTGAATCTCACACTGGAGATTATCCACCTGCTCACTGGGGAGGTGAGGGGCTCTGTGAGTGGTGTAGGGGGGTAGGGATCATTTGGAATAACTGTAGGTATGTGCAGTTCTACCTATTGTCCATATAGTTTATACTGTATATGTGGGTCCTGTAAGCTTTGGGCCCCTTCACGCAAAGAGATAATTATCTGTCCTTTCCAATATCCAGGACTACATTGTTATGAAGAAGTCTGGTGGCGTCCCACAGGGCTGCACTGACTGTATGTTGGAAGGATCCTGCAGGCTCCATCCCCTAACCGTGCCCCATCCATCACACTCCGTCATACAGAAGGGAAATGGCAAGAAGATCCTGGAACTTATCTCCAACATCATCCGCTTGCTGACTGGAGAGGTGGGTGTGACACGATCAGTTATTTGTTAGCAACTGTGGATGGTTATCCATCTCTCTATCTGGGTGGTGACTGTAACATTGTGTGTTCAGGTTGCCATAAGGTGTGAGGATGTTTCCATCTATTTCTCCTTGGAGGAGTGGGAGTATTTAAAGGGAAACAAGACCCTTTATAGGGAAGTGATAAAGAAGAATCGCCTACAGGTCCACTCACTGGGTGAGTAATGTTTACAAGACACAGAATATTTCATCAAACTTGATGTAATAAATGGTCTGTCTAGTGAAAAAAGAGCTGATGTTATTCATTTGTTTCTAATCCTAGTGCTAGGCTGTGTACACCCAGGATGATGTCATCTTGATCGACCACTGACATTTCAATTGATTGGGCTGAATATTAGATGAGATTTCTGCTGTAGCCTTTTTCCCCATCATTTTGGTGGGGGATTAGACGTGGCAGAAATTCTCCCTGATGCTTGGTTTTGGACCACACAATTGGAGACCCTGAAATAGTGTTAGTACTGCTTCAGTCTGTATGAAGTGGATATTCGCCTGTGTGTGTACAGCCTAAGGCTTCCTTCCAGACATCCAGTATTGCCAGTACTGTCTCCATAAGCCAGACAGCCAGTACACAAAGCACACAGATCCCTATTGATTGGTTGGCCATAACAGCATAAAATTCACTTTATTCACATTCACATATGATACTGTTTTTTGCATTCACTTATCCTCTTAAATATGGGACGGGATGATATACAAACAAATACAGCTAAAATACATTCCACTTGCAGATTAGTATGTGCACTTGCATAATAATCTATATTATTTATCTATTTGCAGATCTTTAAAAGGTCTGAATTATTTTCCATGTTTGTATCATATACAGATTGTAAATATGAAGATATTGGTGACATTAAACCTAATCTGGAAGCAAATCTCTGCTGCAAGAATAAACCAAGTGGAATTGTGGGTGAGGAACCAGAAGAGAATGTCATAATTGCTGCCATTCCCCCAAATGATAAGGAAACTCTGCCCAGCTGTATATCCAATGGAGTTAAAGAGGAGTTGGGTTCATGGGAAGGAGAACGTTCAGTTTGTACCATTAATTCTTTTACAGAACAGGTACAGGGAACAGATCCATCTGCTGATATCATGGGATCCAACCTAAATAACACAGTGTCCGATAATAGTATACCCAATGTTATTAAAGAGGAGTTGGGTTCATGGGAAGAAGAACGTCCATATTATACCGTTGATCCGCTTAGAGAACAGATACTGGGAGATGATCCCTCTGCTGATATTATGGCGTCCAACCTAAATAACAGCGTGTCAGCTAATTATATATCCAATAGTATTAAAGAAGAGTTGGGTTCATGGGAAGGAGAACTTTTAAAATGTTGCATTAATCCATTTACAAAACAGATACAGGTAACAGACCCATGTAATGATATCACCCTAAATAACACCAACACGCAGAAAACTATGGACCCACAACGGTTGCAAATATTTTGTTTAGAATGCGGGAAATGTTTTGCAAGAAAAGGCCACCTTACTGCCCATCAACGATCTCACACAGGAGAGAAGCCATTTTCTTGTTCTGAATGTGGTAAATGTTATGTTAACAGCTCCTACCTTAGAGTACATCAGAGAACCCACACTGGAGAAAAACCTTTCTCTTGTTCCTTATGTGGGAGATGTTTTTCAGACAGGTCATCACTTATCAGGCATCAGCAGACTCACACAGGAGAGAAACCATTTTCTTGCTCTGAATGTGGGAAACGTTTTAGCAGAAGCTGCAGTCTTACTACCCATCGAAGGTTACACGAAGGAAAGAAACCATTTTGTTGTTCTACATGTGGGAAATGCTTTTCAAGATCAACCCACCTCACTGCACATCAGAAGGTTCACAGAAGAGAAACATTTTCTTGATCTAGTTGTGAGGAATGCTTTCTATTTTTTTAATTTAAACTCAGAACTTGTCATTCATGGAAACCATTCCACGGGAAAGAAACCATTTCCATTCTGACTGCAGGGAAAGCATTAGTAAACTTAAAAACCTTTAAAAATATCCTGTCTTACTGTCCTGAGTTTTTACAAGGATAAACTTGGGTTGATAACAGGATATGGAACCATAATATTGATTATAAATAATAATCTGGGGGTGATATGACGCAGGAACGTGGGATGGTAAGACCCACTGCTCTGCTTAAATGGCATCTATAGTGAAATTTATACATTGCTCCAATCCAGACATAAAAAAAGGTTAGTGTATGCAGCCTTGTTCCCACCTTCCGCTGTGGCTCCGTGTTTTCACACAGTCGGATTTTCTGCAGAGCTCCCCACTCCCCCTCCCCTCTCTGGTCATTCCCCGTTCATATAGTGCGGCTGTGAACCAAGCCTGTGAAACAAGGCTTGCACATTACTCACTTCACTCTTTTGTAAACAAAAAAATAAAACCTGGTATGTAAGTCTGTAGAGAGCAAATGCTTTGGAAACACTTGCTACATAAGGAGTGGGAGGGGTGAGTTAGGAAAGACCCAGTCCTGCCTTATCACTGCAGCCCGATCTCACTTTGACAGGCATTAAATTGGTGAAAGCAACTTCATTCTCCTTCTATTTTTAACCCAGTATTTGCCAAGCATTGTAGTGAGCAGGAAGGAGTCATTGGGTGACTTAAAACTTGTGTAAGCCTACACACTACACCGGCATGCTGTTAGGGGATTTGATTGACAGCTCAAGCAGGAGTGGCGTATTGAAAGCTTAACTTCTTTTAACTTGTATATCTTGGGACAGAGGAGGAAACTGAAAAAAATAAAGGTACCCTGGGGGTTGGGGCGGAATTATAGAATACATTAAAAGAAAAAAAATGTACATTTTCCCACTATAGATGCCCTTTAATATTCTGATCCTTTGGACAGTAAAGCCAGTATTAGACTGCTGCTCATGTTGGAGATGTTGACAGGTAAATCATATCCTGATTGTCCATCCCTCCATCATATAACTTCGTAAGTGTAAAGTAAAAAATGTTCAAACCAGATGTGAATGTAATTCCCAGTATCCAGCCCCTAATATCAGAAAATCCCATGGACCAGTTATAAAAATTTAAAAGGTAACTGTGGTCTCCAAACAAGTGTCCTGTAATTAAAAGAGCTATCTTATACCTTTTAATCAAGCCAAGAATGATGTTTTCTAGCTTTTTTGGTTCTTATGGTTTAGGCTTTTGAAATACAAGTTACAAACTTTTCTGAAGCTATTTAAAGAGTTACAGCAGTAGGATACAACTGGGCATGCTCGGTGCCTGTGGCAGCGGGGGCAAAGCAATGGTGCTGGTGATGTCACAAAACACAGTGCTAGCTGGAAACACCACCCTTTATACTGCTGTAAGTTTGCATAGATTGCAGCTAGAAGCATGATCCTGGAGTCGTTATAAAGGTAGGGATGTGCTCTTTTTAATCTATTAAGACCACAGTTAGCCATTAACTGGTTTGTTTATTACTGACTTCACTACCATCCATCCTAGAATGTAAAGGTCCCACAGCTGTCCGGTAGCCTTCCGGTTACAGATACCTATGTGTGAAACACAAAAGTAGATTGAGACATGTTTATGGCAGATTCTAGTGACATGTATTGCTCTCTCACTATTCACAGTTGTGTGTAAACCCCATACCAGTTTTGGCTAGAGAAGCACAGGATGTGGACGGGACTTATCCACACCCAACCATGTCTCCAGATCACCCAAACCATGGCCATTCTAGGAAAAGGCTTTCGGGGACAGCAAAAGAAACTGACCACTGGGCTGGTATACTTACAATTTAGAGAGCGTTGCAATTGTGTTGATAAATCTGAAATGCCAAATACCTAGTACAAATAGAAACTTATAATACAATAAAAATAACCATTATGTTGATTACACTACAATCTATCTAAAGCTGAAAGCTATTTGATTAAAATGATGTATGACTTGTCATACATCTCAAACATTCTCCCTTTAGTTTCTGCCTCCTCTTGTAGCTCTGTTTTTCAGACATGCTCAGTGTGATTCACCCCTGAAAGGAGACAGAAACAATCCCATCAGCAACTTCATATCTCCCTGTGCTAAAAGGATCCTTGGAAAAAAAATATCTTTGGCTAGGAATTACCTAGAACAGGGATGTTGCAGCCTCCAAATATTTTAAAACTACCAGCATGCCCTGGCTGCAGAATGCTGGTTTCAAACATCTGAAAGGGGCACGAATTAACAACCCTGACCTAGAAAGATCTGAAAACACGAGTACTGTAGGATATGGTGATATACTTTTTTTGTGGACTAACAGTTCATTTTTTTCTACCCTTTGTTATTTAGTACTGCTTGACCTGAAGAAGAGAGAAGTGTATCTCTAGAAAGCTTGTCTATAAAAATTAACAGTTAGGGCTGTGTTTTTTTGGGATTGTGATTGCGTTTTTAAAAAATCATTGAAAACGCGGCAACGCAAAAAAAATGCGTGTTTTTCGGTGCGATTGCGTTTTGCGTTCTGCATTTTTAATCGCAATCGCATGCGATTTCCTATACTTATTATAGAAATCTCAAGAGCAAACGCAACAAAATCGCACATGAAATCGCATGCGATTGTGTTTGCGTTGCAGTGTGGCCTTGGTACCCCCACTGGTATATCCTACTTTACTCATCTTTTCAGTATATGTTACTGGATTAATACGACTACAACAATCTTACCTAACCTAGAAAGGCAAAAATGGCGTGTACACTGTTTTCATTGTGAGTTTCTTTGTTATGAAAAATGGCTTAAAGGAGAGATCTCCTTTAAGAACATTTTAACTTTAGTAAAATTGCATCCATCAACATGGCACAAAAACAAATTTCACAAAAAATAGAACTCCTTTTTAATAAATCATTCAAATTCAATATATTAAATATTCCTTTGAACCTTTTTTATCTGTGTTGGCTTCATCCCAGTGCTGCCTGATAATTTTTGTTGCAGCTGTTAAACAGATCGCTGAATGTCTTTAAATATCAAGAAAGAGATGCTGAGTTCAATTCACAGAAATACAAAATACACTTTACACTTTCCGTCTATATCTTGGTTTCTGTGTTGTATATAGCACTCTGTTGTCATCTTGTGGTTACTGTGTAGTATTGCAGTCACCCTGTATGATTAGTTGAAATTAAGGTATTTTCTTGTCCATTTAATAATTTGTTAATCAACTTTAGCTACTAAAGCTTCAATAAATACCTGAAATGCGCATTTGTAGATTGTCCCTACCCAATGTTAGACATCAAGGTTCTCTATTTCACCTAAACTGCTGTTTATAATCTGGAAATCATTCTTTTAAAAATGGTCTACCTGTATCTGATACTATAATCCTAGGTGAGAAGTATTGATTACTCCAATGGCAATTAGGCACGAGCACACTCGGCTCTCAGTTTCTCCATCCCGACTCCCAGTTCTTCAGGTACATTGTACACACAATAGAGTGCCACCTGGTTTACCAGGTATATTTTGGGGGTCCTCACCTTCTGACAGCTTCTTCTGGTACATTACAGCAGAAGGAGTCAATAGAGAATAGGCTGTCAGACACAGGTGCTTGTGCCCAACTTTGCGTTTTGTTTGCAGTGTAGCAACAGCATAATGGGAGGTAGGAACACGCCCTCCTGCCTCCCTTGTAATTTTTAAAGCCGTCACAATATGATGAGGTGAATGGCATGTCACATGTGATGCAGAGGACATCACAAGAGACGGGTCTCCGTAGCTAGCACTGAGAAACATTTTCAAATGTCTACTTGCTACAAAGACAAATTGATGTGTGATGGAATCTTACAGGAAGAAATGTCGTTACCCCCAGATCCTAGGGAAACTACTTGAGAATGTAATGTGTAATATATTAACATTTTAAAGAACAACCAAGCTCCCATCTATTTAGCTTCATTTGAATGGTTATGCTTTCCATATGTTTATCACGTGAGACTGATAAATCGAGTGATATCCTTATCTGATATTTTATTTTTATGGGTATTGCTGGAGGTCTGTCTGTAAGTGTTGAATGCAGCAATTTGGGGTTGACAATGGACATTTGATTTTGCATTAACATTCTTACTCGTGGATATAAATGTTACAGTAAATGCAAAACAATTTGCAAAAGGTGATGTTTCCCTTTAATTATTTGAACTAATTGCATTGCACAATGTCTGGCGATGGTACTATAGTCTTACTAAAACAGGGTTGCATTGAATATTTGGCTTACACATATGTGTTATAAGCTGTCATAATCCCCACCCCCAAAAATCAATATTTTCTGAATCTAGTTAAAGACTTGCAACCATTCTCAGTCCATTCCTCTATCTACGGACACCTTAGGGAGAGAAACATTTTTTTCAGGCTTGTGGCTAGCACTAAAGGGTATCTTCACCCCTAAAACAATCTTTTTCTGTAGTGTAGGGCACCCCCAACCACCATGTTTATTTTTTTTTAGAAAAAGCCCCAGAAATCGACATATCATCTTTCATTCATTTATAGATAGAAGATAAAGCAGCCTGAATGGATCTGCAGGGAAGGAAGAAGGCGGCACTGGATGACACACAGACAGCTCCTACTCTTCACTATCTGGGACCAAGCACTACAGGAGAACCATTTGGAGCATTTTTGAACACTACACAGTGGGTACTTAGTTCCCTTAAAAAATGATTTAGAAGTTTGTGGGTGGGAGTGGTGCAGCTGCTCTATCCCAGCAGTGGGCATGCTCCAACCTTAAACTTGGGGCAAACTAGTGGTACTAGGGATGTCACAGCTCACAGTGCTAGCAGCTGTAAGCTTGGATAGACTGCAGCTAGAAGTATGATCCTGGAGTCATTTTAAAGGTAGCAGTGAGCTCGTTTTAATAAAGGCCACTTGTATGGAGACCACAGTTCCACTTTAAGATACACCAAGGGTCACATCCCAGTGCAAATGATTGGCTCCAGAATGAAGAATGTATTTTCTTTAAGGGCATGTCCACCCCCCAGTAAGGTCTAAGGTCACAAATTCAAGTTAGATTCCATCAGAATCTGATCGTAAATTTTCCCTCATTTGCATATACACAGGAACGATCGCTCTTTTGCCCATATACGAGTTGATCGTATCTCCTGTACTAAAGGGAGACGCTAATGATCCAACGGTTTTTGGACATGTGGCTACCGTAAACCATCAGTCGCTGATGATTGCTTACCATGGCTACACCAGCCTCCTCCTAAACGTCAGTTAAGTATTGCGTTACCTAGAGTCGGGGTGGTTGTCAGACTCTTTAATTGGAACATACAATACCTAGAGTCGGGGTGGTTGTCAGGCCCTTTAATTGGAACATACCCTCACTTATAAATAAACATTGATGTCACAGATTTCTAAATAAAATAAACATTTGGTTTCAGATTAAAAAGGTGCATTTCTAAATATCATGTCCATCTCCATTGCTGATAAATCCAGTATGTATATAGTTATTTCAGATATTTCCTCTGTGGGGGAGGATTTGGCTTCACAGCTGGGGAAATAGGGAAAGATTGCAATATAAATAGTGTTGTAAGGTTTCCATGGTAGGAGCAGGGCATTGACATATATTATAAAAAATAGATTTATAGAGAAGGGATCGTCCACAATTAGAATGATTCATTGTAACCATCCCGCCTGTGCAGAATTCACATTGATATCCGGAATTTTTGTCTGTTGGCCACGTTTGAAGGGAACTCAACTATGGATCCCAATGTATAGATTTGCTAGACAGAGTAAAATTAATAAACCAATAGATGACTGGAGACCTTTTGCTGATTGGCTGAATATATATAATGTTTCAGGTTCAGGATGAAAGTCTTTGGCATCTTCCAAGGCATAATAAGCTGCATATGTTAAATTAGCATCACCAGATATGGCCACATCAAAAACACATGATTGGAAGTAAGCATCCTCCACAGGTAGTTTCTCTCTGCACATGGATGCAGCTTTTTCGGTGCTTATGGTGGTGGTTGTCTTACTGATGTCCTTAGTCCTGGACATAAACTGACTTGCTGGACATCCTCCTAGGCATAACTGCAGATCTTGCTCTTCCTGGAAGGCCAATGATATATCCTCAGCCATACGCAGGGAGAAAGAGAGCTGCTTGGCAAGCTGACGCACACGAATAGTTGTCCCAATATAAGGGGCCTCGATCTCTATTAAGCTCCCGGGTTCCCTTTCGTAGATCCTGAGATTGCTCCCTCCTGCTCTTCTGCCTCCATTCAATGAGCCATCATCAAAAGCTGCTGGTAGGTTGTCCACCTCAGCCTGGTAAACCTTTTGGTCTGTACACTGCTTCATGTTCTTGAAGATTATAGTAATCTAGGCATAGAAAAAGCAACATTACTTATGTGGTTTTATATACTAAAGCTATTTTTAAAGGACAACTAGACCTTCAGAAATATTTTGTTTAAGTTTGCCAGTCAATTCTTCATTTCTATGAGAGATTTAAGCTTCTTTTCCTACCTCCCTTTTTGGTGTACGGGCTGTCAAGCTGACATTTACACATGGTTTGGAAGCAGTCGGGGGCTGCAATTCTGACAGGTTTCCTTGCTTTTGTATGTACAGAGCCAGTATTTTGAATGGCCAGTATTGGCCATTCAAGCTTTGTGCACCTACAGTATGCATAGTTGAGTTTGGAAACCAGATTGTAAGCAAACACTAGTTTGACAGCTCATATCTAAGTACTGCAAAAAGGGAAGTAGGAATAGAGGAGCCCCTACCTACCATTTAATTATAGAATTGATAGGCAGTCTGCAGATTAAAAAAGGTTAATTTTCTTGGATGTAGGGACAGCAGGACTGATTATTAAAGTCCCACAGGCCAATCAATACCCAACATTACAAAGATTTGACATTTGATCTGAATGTCTCATCGATTGTAATGTCGAACGAAGCGGCAGTTTTAGCTGATGGCTGCCCCACGTTTCCCGTCCAGATCATGTTTGTGATTGTAATTACTGGTATGATCAATGTGACAATCATATTGATTGCAGAATAAATAGGCCAGGCAGTTTATTGGTAATATTGGGAACTAAGTTTGAAGCTTTAGACTTTTTGCTTCAAGATGTGATGGACAAATCAGTGAAAACCAAAGTATAGTAAAGTATTTAACTAGTATAGTAAAGTATTGCAATAGTATAGTAAAGTATTGCACTAGTATAGTAAAGTATTGCACTAGTATAGTAAAGTATTGTACCTTGTTCCTTCCTGTCCCTGTATAAATATTGTAGTTGTATTGTGGGCAGCAGCTGTATAAAAGGGGTTAATTGATAAATGAGACTATGGAGATCAGCTCATGCTAATACTGCTAACAGGGTAATAGTACCTGACATTGTGTGGGCTCTATAACAATGTCACACCTGTCCCCAAACTATTAACACTTTCCCCTGACACCCATCACCCATCAACAAGAGGTGCCAAGCTCAGTATCCTGATAGCAGGGAGAATCTGTACAGTGAAGTTATATAGATAGCCAAAGTGCCAGAACATCAGATAACTACGTGGCTGCAGAAACCCCCCTTTCCAGGCACCTGTAATTCCCCCTAAACACACCCCATGCCCACTAACTAGTGTTTAGTGTTCCCGTGACCTGGGCATACCACAGGCAGCCATATTGTGCTTTACCCGGCCTCATGGACTCAAGGGTGAACTATGTTTATTAAAAAAAGTAAATTTAAAGGAATTGTGCGCTGAAAAAATTACTAATTTCAATCTATAAATGAATACATGTAAGTAGCCCTTACTCCAGTACTTGTTTTGATCAAGCTCAGTCACCCAGCCCCCTGCCAGACGATCTGACTCTCTGTGAGGGCAAGCATGCTCCGTAATCTCTATGAGGCAGCATTGGGAGAGGGAAATTCCCACCATGCAGTTCATATACCGACTTTCACCATTACAGCTACAGCAAAAGTATACATAACAGAAGAGTTTATAATTCTAAGACACTTGAATGACAGCTGAAATGCTAGATGTTACAGACTGGATATCTAAAGAAATAGGGGACAGATCAACAAAAAACGGTACAGTGATATTTGGGAGGAATTATAGTTTCCAGTAATGGGCAACTTAATAAAACACATTTCCCAATGTACAGTACATACCCTTTAACAAAAAGCTTTTTACCTTCGTGGTAACGGTGGCGTTGGACTTGGTGGAGAATGGTGAGCTGGTAGCTTGAACAAACAGATATTCGTTGTCTAGAAGTGGCCATGACCCATTTACTCGACACGTCTGCAAGTCACCACTAAAAGTACGTACGTGAGGGTCACCAAACACTCCGCAGTGAAGATACTTGGGGATCTTTCCATGCTTTTCTTGGAAGGTTTTCTCATAATCACATACCTCCTGTCTTTTGGGTCCCTCAAAACGAGGTTGTTGTGGAGGCTGATGTCTGGGGTACACTGTAGGGCCTTCTTTGGAACAATTGTGCTGAATCATGAGATCTTCGATAATGTGTACCGCAGAATGGTAGATCAGGTCCCCACGACAGCTACGGGCTGTTTTACGGGTGCACTGGGAATAGGCACGTAGAGCGTTACATTTCTGAACTTCCGCATTTCTGCTGGAGCCCCTCGGGTTTAATGAGGCGGACATGTAATCTGAGTTGCATTTGGCAATCTTACATTGGCCATTCACTGTGCGATAGGTGAAAAAAACCACAATCACTTTAGGAACATGATAAATAAAATGAAAATACTAGAGGGTGAATGTTAAGTGTGAATTGTCAGTATTTCTGTCTGTAACTAGAGTTCTGTACTATGTTCAATCTAACATCAACAGCAGCCATTCCTGTGACAGATTGTGCTGTGTGATTGACATTATGGCTGTAAAGTCAGTGGGACAGATATTTTCTGGGGGGACATATAGGTAAATTTGTAGTGTATAGTATATAACTGCAATCAGATCTTTAGACATTAAAAGTTAAATAAAGCTAAAGTATAAGTGATTGTGCTTGTGAAGGTTCTCATTCATCCAGGTCATGGTATATCTGTTGTATTCAATTAGATCAACTGGACTTGAAATGTAGTTCTTGAAGACGTTTCGCTAGTCATCCGACTGGCTTTCTCAATTCAGAATGACTGTTCAAGAATCTGTGGCAATTATGTACCCTGGAAAATCCCAATTAGCATATCACAGCCAGGTGTTAAGGGTGTGATTAGATAGTGGCTAAGAGGTGTTATAGGAACGCCCAGAGTAAGGTGTTAAAACAGCAGAGTAAGGTGTTAAAACAGCATTGTACATGGCAGACAGTTGGTGTCGAACCCCCCCACCTCTATTTAGGCTTGGTTTCTTTATTTTCACATAAATGGCCTCCTTAACACCTCTCTTGAACCAGTCACGTTCCTTCGCCAGTATGTTAACATTACAATCTTCAAAGGTATGTCCTTTATCCTTAAGATGCAGATACACGGCTGATCCTGACCCGAGGAATTGGCTCTTCTGTGCTGGCCATACGTTGATGCAGTTGCTGTTTGGTCTCCCCCACATACAAATCAGAGCATTCTGCCACTGCACTGCACTGCATATATGATGTCGCTTTCTTGTGTTTTGGTAAAGACCCAATACCAAACACAAAAAAAGCGACATCTATGCATTGCAGTGCAGTGAGAGAATCCTCTGATTTGTATGTGGGGGAGACCAAACAGCAACTGCATCAACGCAATGGCCCAGCACAGAAGAGCCAATTCCTCGGGTCAGGACTCAGCCGTGTATCTGCATCTTAAGGATAAAGGACATACCTTTGAAGATTGTAATGTTAACATACTGGCGAAGGAACGTGACTGGTTCAAGAGAGGTGTTAAGGAGGCCATTTATGTGAAAATAAAGAAACCAAGCCTAAATAGAGGTGGGGGGGTTCGACACCAACTGTCTGCCATGTACAATGCTGTTTTAACACCTTACTCTGGGCGTTCCTATAACACCTCTTAGCCACTATCTAATCACACCCTTAACACCTGGCTGTGATATGCTAATTGGGATTTTCCAGGGTACATAATTGCCACAGATTCTTGAACAAGTCATTCTGAATTGAGAAAGCCAGTCGGATGACTAGCGAAACGGTGATTAGATAGTGGCTAAGAGGTGTTATAGGAACGCCCAGAGTAAGGTGTTAAAACAGCATTGTACATGGCAGACAGTTGGTGTCGAACCCCCCCACCTCTATTTAGGCTTGGTTTCTTTATTTTCACATAAATGGCCTCCTTAACACCTCTCTTGAACCAGTCACGTTCCTTCGCCAGTATGTTAACATTACAATCTTCAAAGGTATGTCCTTTATCCTTAAGATGCAGATACACGGCTGAGTCCTGACCCGAGGAATTGGCTCTTCTGTGCTGGGCCATACGTTGATGCAGTTGCTGTTTGGTCTCCCCCACATACAAATCAGAGCATTCTTCACTGCACTGCACTGCCCAGGGTACATAATTGCCACAGATTCTTCTACAAGTCATTCTGAATTGAGAAAGCCAGTCGGATGATTAGCGAAACGTCTTCAAGAACTAAACTTCAAGTCCGGTTGATCTAATTGAATACGACAGATATACCATGACCTGGATGAATGAGAACCTTCACAAGCATACTGGTATTGATACATAAAGTAGAGTTGATCCAGGGAAATTTCCGGAATTTTTTCCCCCTTCATAAATTTGATTTGGTTGTTCTATCAGTGTCTAGCTTAGCATGAAACAGTGTAACTGAACAACCATATGTAATCCACTGGTAAACAGACAACATTGTGTTGTTCAGTTACACTGTTTCATAGAAGCTATTGGTGTCTGTTTACCTGTATATTCCATTTGGTTGTTCTATCAGTGTCTAGCTTAGCATGAAACAGTGTAACTATTTGGTTGTTCTATCAGTGTCTAGCTTAGCATGAAACAGTGTAACTTAACAACACAATGTAATCCACAGGTGAACAGACACCAATAGCTAGCATGTAACAGTGTAACTTAACAACCATATGTATCCCACAGGTAAACAGTGTAACTTAACAACCATATGTATCCCACAGGTAAACAGACACCGATTGTTAGCATGTAACAGTGTAACTTAACAACCATATGTACAGTGTAACTTAACAACCATATGTATCCCACAGGTAAACAGACACCAATAGCTAGCATGTAACAGTGTAACTGAACAACACAATGTAATCCACAGGTAAAACTGGCTCGCTCGCTCCGCAGCCTTATCCTGACAGATCCCAACGACTGCCTTCGATGCGCATAGCTTGCGCTGTGCATAGAAACAAGTCCGTCTGGGGACCTGTCACACTACAACTCCGGGGAGCGAGCGGCGGTTAGTTTTGCTAGCCTTCTCTGCTGGCTCCTTTTGTTTTTTTCTAATTGAAAACAGAAGTAAGGCACAGCCCTTTACCTCCCGTTCTCAATAGAACTGGATTCCCAATCTTGAAAATACGAGTGGAGATACTTTAAAGACCTTTTTTTGTATGCACTTAGAATCATCAAAACAACATTTTAGTTAAAAATATCCAGATTACCACATTTAAAGGGTTACAGCCCTTCACAATAACACAAATAAACATTCCACTCCCTGTACTGTATCACTGAGACCCAGGCATGACTATCAGCCTTGAAAGATAACCCAACTTTAATCACAACAACAACAACCAAAATCAATGCAAATTCCAAACAAGAAACTCCTTTTACTGAACACAGTCGTGTTTGTTCTTGGGATTAACCTAGGTCCTGGGTGTTTATATGGAGAATATCAATGTTGGGACCTATTTTCGCTGCCAGGGTCACTACGTCTCCTACTGTTAGACTAAGGCTACTGTGTTATGTAGAACAAACCGCTGGAGACCTGGATGTTTGTAAATATCCTCGGTCCTCCAGGAGTTTAACCTACTAGTACACTATGTGGAAGTAAATGGTGGGGCCATAGCCATAGAGATATTAATTGTCTGATTCCGTCGGTCTTGCTGCATGTTGATGTACAACTTGCCCAAGTTTAATCGGAACTTAATGAATTTCCCTTTCGTGATCAATAATTTGAGGAGCAAATTAGCTGTCACCACTACACAGTAGAACATTGACCACATAGGGCTAGGCCACACTAGCACTTGTCACTCGCTGATGATGCATTTTGCAACCGTATACGTTGGAAGAAACGCATGTGGTGTGTGGCAATCTGGTAGCCATCCACACATCACTACTTTTTTTTTGTGAATCACATGCTATCCGCTAACACGAATATTGATGACCTAATCACAAGTGAAACTCAACGATAAGCTTGTGAAATGAAAGCATCATTGTGTGTGCATTTCTCTCTGTACCCCCCTAATTAGTACCCGAACAATCACACAAAATACACACGCTAACGCTCCAATTACGCGTGCGCTTCAGTGCTTTCTAGTGGGGCCTCCTTACCTAATAATATCTTAACAAATAGATTTCATTTTGACCGAGTACTAATTGAAATGAATCATTGAACCCCGATTCAGTTCGAAAATCATTCTTAAATGCGGTTCTATAGCGAATCATCCAGAAAGTGCTTGTTTATAACCGGAATCACCATTTAAGGGCACCTCACCCTATTTCCTACTGCCCGCAATTCAGATTGCGTTTTTGCATTCCGGTTGCGATTTGTGTAGCTGGTCCTCCACTGTTCGTGTTCCCGATATCAGAACGCATGTGATACCCATTGGTGCAATCGCATCTGTTTGGCTATAGGACCATTGCAGGAATCACAAACGCAGGTTAAAATCGCATAACACTACGCATTGCAAACTAGCTCTTTAATTCCACTTCTCTGATATTCATATGGATGGATGCATGCTGGCACATGCCTTTGTTAAGATGGTAAAGTCAGAACACTCCCAAATGGTTAATCTGCTTCCTTCGTGAGCTCCTTTGCACATCTGCGGGCTAAGGACTACATCTCCCAGGGAGCATTGCAACATGAAGGGAGGCAGATCTCCTCCTACAGACAGAAGTAGATGGAGTGTGCTGTGTGGGGAAGAGATTGAAGGCTGTGTGCAGGGCGTGGGGTCTGCCAGCTTGCCTTACTACATACTGGGATTTGTTGGAGGATTGTTTGTTGTGTTGCCTTCAAGGAGGTGACTGAGGCTGTTTCTGTTCCCAGAGGAGATGGTAACAAGGCAGTGTGAGTACTTTGCCATTCAATATGAGCAACGACCAGCAACCGTTATGAGCTGGCAAGTGTCCTGTTCTGTGTCTGCTCTGTAACGAAACCCGAGCAGTGAGAAACCAATTGGAACTCACTAGGAAGGAGAGTCTACAGAAATCATGACACCCCTATAGAACAGTGATGTCAAAACATTGCTCTCCAGGTGTCTGTGAACTACAATTCCAGCATGCCAAGAATGCAACTAGGTCTCGGCATTGAAGTTTTTGTTCTAAACATACTGCATTGCCAATGTTCGAATATCATGCTATAGAATGTGTCCTGAATGATTTTTACTTTCTGTCTGCGTGTGTGTGTAGGGGTTGCTACTTTTTTTTCATTTAAAAACTTGAACTACAGAAGTAGCATTCGAAAATGTGGTGTTTTTCCATTAGATGGTCTGATCAAGGTGCATTGGTTTTTAGTGTAACTAATATATTAATGAACAGGGACCTTAAGGGTATCTCACTCAAAATTCTAATTAACTTTTTTCAGTTTTAAGAAGAACGGGGGTTAAAGGAGCACATTCTTAACTCCAATACTTTAATTTGACAGCAGGAGACGCGGAGCAAACCGAGAGAACTTACCTGAGATCGCGCTCCAATGTACATGCATGCACATAAAGTGCAAAGATATTGCTCCAATGTCCATGCATGCACATAAAGTGCAAAGAGGCATCGAACCTGTCCTTGGAAACGGCTGAGGAGCCATGATCAGGTAAGTCCTCTGGGGGTTTTTTTTTTCATTCTTGGCTTTTTATTAAAGAACGGGAGGTACGACATAATCCTTTACCTTCTCATTCATTAATTAAACTGGAAAAAAGATATTATATACCGTATTGAGTGGAGATACCCTTTGGCTACGTACAGACTGTGATCGTGTGATTCAACCCCGCTGAGCATGAATGGCGGCCCGCTGATTGTCCATGCACGAGTGATTCTCAAACATTTGTGAAGTCACTATTAGCTCCGCAATTGCATGTCCTATACGAGCTTTATCGTGCAAGGTCATGAGATAGGTGGTTGGTGTTAAGGAAGATTATTCTGCTTGATTGGGACTTGTTTTAAAGGGTTCCACCCTGAAAAACACGTTTCAAAATGGATAGATACAAATTCTAACACACACCTACTGCTGCGGGGAGCTATTCCGGAACCACCCGATCCTTGATCCAAGCTTGATCAGCCTCTTGCCGGCGTGGCCTCCACACCCAAAATCCGATCCAGTCCACCCGGGCATATAATGTATGTACCAGTAGGAGGGAGCTCAAATCCGGACAGAAGACAAACAGTTGTAGATATAGTAAAACATAGCTTTTTATTCCGATACTGGAAAAACCAAAGCAAGACACACTAGCTGCCATCTCCCCAATTCAATTAAAAGCCGTGAGCTCCCCTATGTTGAACTTACCAATCCTGTCCCTCTCTGTCCCCCCTGGTGGCAGCATTCCCACTGAGCTCCCATTGCTTACATATGTCGACATTTTTTTAGAACACCAGAAAGAGGGGGATCTGCCAGCATGGGAGACAGATAGTAAGTAAAGTCACGCCATATTTCAGCTTGTAAATGAATTGGGAATAGCAGCTAGTGATCCTTCTCCACTGAATTACAGTTACAGGACTTCCAATGAGAAATGAGAGGTGGACTTTCTGTGAAATCTGGATTTCCTAAACAGTTTTTTTAACAATTACTGTTTCCATTAATTAAAAAAGAAATAGACTTGCAAGAAGGTATAATGTATTGATATATGTGTAAATGTGTGGCCAGTAATATACCATTACAAACTGTCTTTTATATCTTATTTACAGAGAAACTTTTACATTAATCACATCCACAGGACTAATGGGGATCTTAGAGGAAGCGACTGACCCGTGATGGGGACATGGTAAAAACCTCTGAATGAGAGAATCCTGAATCTCACACCTGGAGATTAATCCACCTGCTCACTGGGGAGGTGCGGGGCTCTGTGAGTGGTGTAGGGGGGTAGGGGATCATTTGGAATAACGTTAGGTATGTTGCAAGTTCTACTATTGTCCATATAGTTCTACTGTAATTGTGGGTCCTGTAACGCTATTGGCCCTTCACCGCAAAGAGATAATTAATCTGTCCTTTCCATATCCAGGACTACATTGTTATGAAGAAGTCTGGTGGCGTCCACAGGGCTGCACTGACTGTTATGTGTGGAAGGATCCTGCAGCCTCCATCCCCTAACCGTGCCCCATCCATCCACACTCCGTCATACAGAAGGAAATATGGCAAGAATATCCTGGAAACTTTATCTCCAACTCACCGCTTGCTTACGGGAGAGGTGTGTGTGCCACGATCAGTTATTTGTTAGCAACTGTGGATGGTTTATCCATCTCTCTATCTGGGTGGTGACTGTAACCTTGTGTGTTTCAGGTGCCATAAGGTTGAGGGATGTTCCATCTATTTCTCCTTTGGCGGAGTGGGAGTATTTAAAGGGAAACAAGCCCTTTATAGGAAGGATAAAGAAGAATCCGCCTACAGGTCCACTCATCGGGTGAAGTAAGTTTACAAGACACAGAAGATTTTCATCAAACTTTGATGTAATAATGGTCTGTCTAGTGAAAAAGAGCTGATGTTTTCAGTTGTTTCTAATTCCTATGCTAGGCTGTGTACACCCAGGATGATGTCAATCTTGATCGACCACTGACTTTCAATTGATTGGGCTGAATTTAGATGAAGATTTCTGCTGTAAGCCTTTTTTCCCCATCATTTTGGTGGGGGATTAGACGTGGCGAAATTCTCCCTGATGCTTGGTTTTGGACCACACATTGGAGACCCGAAATAGGTTTTTAGAAACTCTTGCTTCAGTCTTGTATGAAGTGGATTCGCCTGTGTGTGGTACAGCCTAGGCTTCCTTCAGACTCCAGTATTTGGCCAGTACTGTCTCCATCATCCGACAGCCAGTACACAAAGCACACAGATCCCCTATTGATTGGTTGGCCTTAACAGCATAAAATTCACTTTGTCACATTCAACTATGATACTGTTTTTTGCATTTCACTTATCCTCTTAAATATGGGACGGGATGATATACAACAATACAGCTAAATCCATTCCACTTGCAGATTAGTATGTCACTTGCATAATAATCTATATATTATCTATTTGTCAGATTTTAAAAGGTCTGAATTATTTTCCATGTGTGTATCATATACAGATTGTATATGAAGTTATTGGTGCATTAAACCTAATCCTGGAAGCAATCTCTGCTGCAAGAATAAACCAATTGTAATTGTGGGTGGGACCAGAATAAATGTCATAATTGCTGCCATTCCCCCAAATGATAAGGAAACTCTGCCCAGCTGTATATCCAATGGAGTTAAGAGGAGTTGGGTTCATGGGAAGGCGAACTTCAGTTTGTACCATAATTCTTTAACAGAACAAGGTACAAGGGAACAGATCCATCTGCTGATATCATGGGATCCCAACCTAAATAACACAGTGTCCGATATATTATCCCCAATGTTATTAAGATGAGTTGGGTTCATGGGAAGAAGAACGTCCATATTTATAACCGTTGATAAATCCGCTAGAGAACAGATACTGGAGATGATCCCTCTGCTGCTATTATGGCGTCCAACCTAAATAACAGCGTGTCAGCTACTTATATATCCAATAGTATTAAAGAAGATTTGGGTTCATGGGAAGGAGAACTTTTAAAATGTTGGCATTAATCCATTTACAAAAACAGATACAGGTAACAGACGCCATGTAATGATAATCACCCTAAATACACCAACACGCATAAAACTATGGACCCACAACGGTTGCAACATATTTGTTTAGACTGCGGGCAATGTTTTTGAAGAAAGGCACCTTAACTGCCCATCAACGTCTCACCCAGGAGAGAATCCATTTTCTGTTTCTGAATGTGTAAATGTTATGTTAACAGCTCCTACCTTCAGAGTACATCAGAGCACCCCACACTGGAGAAAAACTTTTCTTGTTCCTTATGTTGGGCGATGTTTTTTTCAGACAGGTCATCACTTATCAGGCATCAAAAAAAAAAAGCAGCACTTTCACACAGGAGAGAAACCATTTCTTTGCTCTGAATGTGGGAAACTTTTTAGCAGAAGCTGCACGTCTTACTACTACCCATCGAGGTACCCGAAGGAAAGAAACCATTTTGTTTTTTCACATTTGGAAATGCTTTTCACAAGTCAACCCCCTCACTGCACATCAGAAGGTTCACAGAAGATAACCTTTTCTTGGATCTAGGTTGTTAGGAATGCTTTCTATTTTTTTAATTTAAACGCCCGAACTTGTCATTCATGAACCATTCCACGGGAAAAACCAATTTCCATTCTGACTGCAGGGAAAGCATTAGTAACTTAAAACCTTTAAAATAATCCTGTCTTACTGTCCTGAGTTTTTACAAGGATAAAACTTGGGTTGATAACAGGCTATGAACCATAATATTGATTATAAATAATAATCTGGGGGTGATATGAACGGCAAGGAACGTGGGCTGGTAAGACCCACTGCTCTGCTTAAATGCATCTAATAGTGAAATTATACATTTGCTCGCCACCAGACATAAAAAAAGGTTAAGTGTAATGCAGCTTGTTCCCACCGTCCGCTGTGGCTCCGTGTTTTCACACAGTCGGATTTTTCTGCAGCTCCCCACTCCCCCTCCCCTCTTGTCTTCCCCTTTCATATATGCGGTGTTGACCAAGCCTGTGAACAAGGCTTTCACATTATACTCACTTCACTCTTTTGTAAACAAAAAATAAAACCTGGTATTAAGTCCTGTAAGAAGCAAATGCTTTGGAACACTTGCTACATAAGGAGTGGGAGGGGTGAGTTAGGAGACGACCCATCCTGCCTTATCACTGCAGCCCGATCTCACTTTGACAGAGCATTAAAAATTGGTGAAGAGAACTTCATGCTCCTTCTAATTTTTACCAGTATTTGCCAAGCATTGTAGTGAGGCAGGAGGAGTCATTGGTGACTTAAAACTTGTGTAAGCCTACACCTACACCGGCAATGCTGTTAGGGATTTTGATTGACAGCTCAAGAGGCAGGAGTGGCGTATTGAAAGCTAACTCTTTTAACCTTGTATTCTTGGGACACGATAGGAACTGAAAAAAATAAAGGTACCCTGGGGGTTGGGTCGGATTATAGAATACATTAAAGAACAAACTGTACATTTTCCCACTATAGATGCCCTTTAATATTCGATCCTTTGGACAGTAAAAGCCAGTATTAGACTGCTGCTCATGTTGGAGATGTTTGAACAGGTAAATCAATCTCCTGTTGTCCATCCCTCCATCATATAACTTCGTAAGTTAAAGTAAAAAAGTCAATACCAGATGTGAATGTAATTCCCAGTATCCATCCCCTAATATCAACGAAAATCCCATGGACATTTATAAAAATTTAAAAGGTAACTGTGGTCTCCAAACAGTGTCCTGTAATAATAGAGCTATCTTATACCTTTTAATCAGCAAGAATGATGTTTTCTGAGCTTTTTTGGTTCTTATGGTTTAGGCCTTTTGAAATACCAGTTACAAACTTTTCTGAAGCTATTTAAAGATTCAGCAGTAGAATACAACTGGCATGCTCGTGCCTGTGGCATCGGTGCAAAGCATGGTGCTGGTGATTTCCCCCCCCCCCCCCCCACAAAACACAGTGCTAGCTGGAACACCACCCTTTATACTGCTGTAATTTTGCATCGATTGCAGCTAGAAGCATGATCCTGGAGTCGTTATAAAGGTAGGGAATGTGCTCTTTTTATCTATTAGACGCACAGTTAGCCATTAACTGGTTTGTTTATTACTGACTTCACTACCCTCCATCCCTAGAGGTAAAAGGTCCCACAGCTGTCCCGGAGCCTCCTGTTACAAGATACCTATGTGTGAAACACAAAGTAGATTGGAGACATTTTTATGGCAGATTCAGTGACATGTATTTCTCTCTCCACATTCACAGTTGTGTGTAAACCCCCATACCCAGTTTTGCTAAGAATCACAGGAGTGGACGGGACTTATCCACACCCACCATGTCTCCAGATCACCCCAACATGGCCATTTCTAAGGAAAAGGCTTTCGGGGACAGCCAAAGAAAATGACCAACTGGGCTGGTATACTTACAATTTAGAGAGCGTTGCAATTGGTGTTGATAAATCTGAAATGCCAAATACCCGTACAAATAGAAACTTATATATACAATAAAAATAACCATTTGTGATTACAAGCTACAATCTATCTAAAGCCTGACAGCTATTTTGATTAAAATGATGTATCTTGTCATACATCCAAACATTCTCCCTTTTAGTTCTGCCTCCTCTTGACTCTGTTTTTTCAGACATCGCTAAGTGTGATTCACTCCCTGAAAGGAGACCGAACCAATCCCATCGCAACTTCAGTCAGATCTCCCTGTGCTAAAAGGATCCCTTGGAAAAAAAATATCTTTGCTAGGAATTCCTAGAACAGGGATGTTGCAGCCTCCAAATATTTTAAACTACCAGCAATCCCTGGCTTGCAGAATGCGGTTTTCTCAAACATCTGAAAGGGCACAATTAACACCTGACCTAGAAGATCTGAAACCACGAGTACTGTATGATATGGTGAATACTTTTTTTGTGGACTAACAGTTCATTTTTTCTAAACCCGTGTAATTTTTATCTGCTGACCTGAAGAAGAGAGAGTGTATCTCTAGAAGCTTGTCTATACAAATTACAGTTAGGGCTGTGTTTTTTTTGGGATTGTATTGAAGTTTTTTTAAAAATCATTGAAAACGCGGCAACGCAAAAAAAATGCGTGTTTTTTGGTGCGATTGCGTTTTTGCGTTCTGCAATTTTTAATCGCAATCGCATGCGATTTCCTATACTTATTATAGAATCCAAGAGCAAACGCAAACAATCGCACATGAATCGCTGCGATTGTGTTGCGTTGCGTGTGGGCCTTGGTACACCCCACTGGTATAATTCTACTTTACTCATCTTTTCAGTATATGTTACTGGATTAATACGATACAACATCTTACCTAACCTAGAAAGGCAAAAATGGGTGTACAACTGTTTTCATTGTGAGTTTCTTGTTTTATGCAAATGGCTTAAAGGAGAGATCTCCTTTAGAACATTTTAACTTTAATTAAAATTGCATCCATCAACAGGGCACAAAAACAAATTTCACAAAAATAGAACCCTTTAATAAATCATTCAAATTCATATATTAAATATTCTTTGACCCTTTTTTTATCTGTGTTTGGCTTCATCCCCATGGCTGCCTGATAAATTTTTGTTCAGCTGTTAAACTATCGCTGAATGGCTTTAAATATCAAGAAGAGATGCTGAGTTCATTCACAGAAATCAAAATACAACTTTCAACACTTTCCGTCTATATCTTTGGTTTTCTGGTGTTTGTATTATAGCACTCTGTTTTTGTCATCTTGTGGTTACTGTGTATATTGCGTCCCCTGTAGATTAGTTAATTAAGGTATTTTCTTGTCCATTTTAATAATTTGTTAATCAACTTTCGCTACTAAAGCTGCAATAAATACCTGAAATGCGCATTTGTATATTGTCCTACCCAAATGTTAGACATCAGGTTCTCTATTTCCCTAAACTGCTGTTTATATCTGGAATCATTCTTTTAAAAATGGTTAATACCTGTATCTGATACTATAATCCTAGGTGAGAAGTAGGATTACTCAATGGCAATTAGGCACGAGCACACTCGGCTCTCAGTTCTTCTCCATCCCGACTCCCAGTTCTTCAGGTACATTGTACACACAATAGAGTGCCACCTGTTTACCATGTCTATTTTGGGGGTCCTCACCATTCTGACAGCTCTCGGTACATTACAGGCAGAAGTAGTCCATAGAGAATAGGCCTGTCAGACACAGGTGCTTGTGCCCAACTTTGCGTTTTGTTTGGGTCAGTGTAGCAACCGCATATGGGAGCTCGGAACACTCCCTCCTGCCTCCCTTGTAATTTTTAAAGCCTTCACAATATGATGAGGGAATGGCATGTCACATGTGATGCAGAGAACATCACAAGAGACGGGTCTCCGTAGTCTAGCACTGAGAAACATTTCAAATGTCTACTTGCTACAACAGACAAATTGATGTTTGTGGAATCTTACAGAAGAAAATGTCGTTACCGACCCCCAGATCTAGGGAAACACTTGAGAATGTAATGTGTAATATATTACCCTTTTAAAAAGAACAACCAAGCTCCCATCCTATTTAGCTTCATTGAATGGTTATGCTTCCATATGTTTATCACGTGAGACTGATAATCGAGTGATATCCTTATTGATATTTTTATTTTTATGGGTATTGCTGGGGTCTGTCTGTAAGTGTTGAATGCCCATTTGGGGTTGACAATGGACATTGCTTTTGGCATTAACATTCTTACTCGTGGATATAATGTTACAGGAACAATGCAAACAATTTGCAAAAGGTGATGTTCCTTTAATTATTTGAAACTAATTGCATTGCCATGTCTGGCGATGGTACTATAGTCCTTACTAAAACCAAGGGTTGCAATTGATATTTGGCTTACACATTGTGTTATAAGCTGTCACTAATCCCCCACACACCGGCCCAAAAATCAATATTTTCTGAATCTAGTTAAAGACTTGCAAACCATTCTCAGGTCCTTTCCTCTATCTAACGGACACCTTATTGAGAGAAACATTTTTTCAGGCTTGTGGCTAGCACTAAAGGATCTTCACCCCTAAAACAATCTTTTCTGTAGTGTAGGCACCCCCAACCCATGTTTATTTTTTTTTTAGAAAGCCCCAAGAAATCGACATATCATCTTCCATTCATTTATATATTAAGAAGATAAAAGCAAAAAAGCCTGAATGGCTCTGCAGGGGAGGAATAAGGCGGCACTGATGACCACAGACAGCTCTACTCTTCACCTTCTGGGACAAGCACACAGGAGAACCATTTGGAGCAATTTTTGAACACTACAACAGTGGTACTAGTTTTCCCTTAAAAAATTATTTAGAAGTTTTTGGGTGGGAGTGGTGCTGCTGCTCTATCTCCAGCAGTGCATGCCTCCACCTTAAACTTGGGGCAAACTGTGGTACTAGGGATGTCACAGCTCAGACAGCTCACATGCTAGCAGCTGTTCGCTTGGATAGACTGCAGTCTAGAAGTAATGATCCTGGTGGAGTCATTTTAAAGGTAGCAGTGAGCTCGTTTTAATAAAGGCCACTTGATGGAGACCACAGTTCCCACTTTACATACCACCAAGGGTCCACAATCCCATGCAAATGATTGGCTCCCGAATGAAAATGTCTTTTTCTTTAAGGCATGTCCACCCCCCCAGTAAGGTCTAAGTCACAATTCAAGTTAGATTCCATCATAATCTGAATCGTAAATTTTCCCTCATTTGCATATACACAGGAACGATCGCTCTTTTGCCATATACGAGTTGATCGTATCTCCTTACTAAAAGGGAGACCTAATGATCCAACGTTTTTGGACATGTGGCTACCGAACCATCAGTCGCTATGATTGCTTACCATGGCTCCACCAGCCTCCTCCTAAACGTCATTAAGTATTGCGCTTACCCAAAATAGAGTAAGGGGGTGGTTTGGTCAGACTCCCTTTAATATTGAACATACAATACCTAGAGTCGGGGTGGTTGTCAGGCCTTAATTGGAACATACCCTCACTTATAAATAAACATTGATGTCACAGATTTCAAATAAATAGAACATTTGGGTTCAGATTTAAACAAAAAAAAGGTGCCTATTCTAAATATCATGTCCATGCTCCATTGCGATAAATCCAGTATGTTCAGTTATTTCAGATATTTCCTCTGTGGGGAGTATTTGGCTTCACAGCTGTGGAAATAGGGGAAGATTGCAATATAAATAGTTTGTAAGGTTTTCCTCCATGGTAGGACAGGGCATTGAAACATATTAATAAACATAGATTTTATAGAGAGGATCGTCCAAATTAGAATGATTTTGTAACCATCCCGCCTGTGCAGAAATTCACAAATTGATATCCCGGAATTTTTGTCTGTTGGCCACGTTTGAAAGGAACTCAACTATGGATCCCAATGTTAGATTTGCTAATACAGAGTAAAATTAATAAACCAATAGATGACTGGAGACCTTTTGCTGATTGGCTTAATTATATAATGTTTCAGTTCAGGATGAAGTCTTTTTGGCATCTTCCAAGGCATAATAAGCTTCATAGGTTACATTAACATCATCCAGATATGGCACACAACAACACATGATTGGAAGTAAGCATCCTCCACGGTATTTTCTCTCTGCACATGGATGCAGCTTTTTCGTGCTTATGGTGTGGTTGTCTTAACTGATGTCCTTAGTCCTGGACATAAACTGACTTGCTGACATCCTCCTATGCTAACTGCAGATCTTGCTCTTGCCTGGGTCCTGGAAAGGCCAATGAATATCATCCTCATCCATACTCAGGAGAAGAGACTGTTCTTTGGCAAGCTGACTCACATACGAAGTTGTCCCAATATAGGGGCCTCGATCTCTCTTAGGCTCCCGGGTTTCCTTTCGTAGATCCTGAGATTGCTCCCCTCCTGCTCTTCTGCCTCCATTATTCTCCACCATCATCAAAAGCTGCTGGTAGGTGAAGGTTTGTCCACCTCAGCCTGGTAAAAACCTTTTGGTCTGTACACTGCTTCCAATGTTCTTGAAGATATAGTAGATCTAGCATAGAAAAGCACCATTACTTATTGGTTTTTAATACTAACTTATTTTTAACAACTAGACCTCAGAAATATTTTTTTAGTTTGCCAGTCAATTCTTCATTTCTATGAGAGATTTAGCGTCTTTTCCTACCCTCCCTTTTTGGTTACGGGCTGTCCCAGCCTGACATTTACACATGGGTTTTTTTTGGAAGCAGTCTGGCTGCCATCTGACAGGTTCCTTCCTTGCTTTTGTATGTACAGAGCCATTATTTTGATGGCAGTAATTGGCCATTCAACCTTTGTGCACCTACATATGCATAGTGAGTTTGGCACCAAGATTGTAAGCAACACTCGTTGACAGCTCATACTAAGTACTGGCAAAAGGGAAGTAGAATAGAGGAGCCCCTACCTACCTTTAATTTATAGAAGTGATAGGCAGTCTGCAGATTAAAAGGTTAATTGTCTGGATGTAGGTACAGCAGGACTGATTATTCAAGTCCCCCACAGGCCATCATACCCAACATTACAAAGATTTGACATTTGAATCTGAATGTCTCATCGATTGTAAATGTCGAACGAAGCGGCAGTTTTAGCCTGGATGGCTGCCCCACTTTCCCGCCAGATCATGTGTGTGATTGTAATTACTGTATGATCAATGTGACAATCATATTGGATTGCAGAATCAATAGGCCAGGCAGTTTTTGGTAATATTGGACCTAATTTGAAGCTTTAGACTTTTTGCTTCAAGATGTGATGGACAATCAGTGAAAACCCAAAGTAGTAAATATTTAACTAGTATAGTAAAGTATTGCTAAGTATAGTAAAGTATTGCACTAGTACTAGTAAGTATTGCAACTAGTATAGTAAAGTATGTACCTTGTTTCCTTCCTGTCCCTGTATAAATATTGTCGTGTATTGTGGGCAGCAGCTGTATAAAGGGGTAATTGAATATGAGACTATGGAGATCAGCTCTCTAATACTGCTAACATGTAATAGTACCTGAATTGTGTGGGCCTCTATAACAATGTCATACAACACCTGTCCCCAAACTATTAACACTTTCCCCCCTGACACCCATCACCATCAACAAGAGGTGCCAAGCTCAGTATCCTTATAGCAGGGAAATCTGTACATTGAAGATTTATATAGTAGCCAAGTGCAGAACATCAATAACACGTGGCTGCATCAAACCCCCCTTTCCCAGGCACCTGTATTCCCCTAACACACCCCCTGCCCACTAACTAGTGTTTTTAGTGTTCCCGTGACCTGGGCATACCCCAGGCAGCATATTGTGCTTGGACCCGGCCTCATGGACTTTGTCCCAAGGTGAACTATGTTTATTAAAAAAAGTAAATTTAAAGGACTTGTGGCGCTGAAAAAATTACTAATTTCAATCTATAAATGAATACATTAAGTAGCGCCTTACTCCCTCCAGTATTGTTTTGGATCAAGCTCAGTCACCAGCCCCCTGCCATACGATCCGACCTCTGTGAGGGCAGCATGCTCCGTAGATCTCTATGAGCACATTGGGAGAGGGAAATGCCACCATTCAGTTCATTACCGACTTCACCATTACAGCTACAGCAAAGTATACATAACAGAAGAGTTTATAATTCCTTAAGACACTTGAATACAGCTGAAATGCTAGATGTTACAGCTGGATATCTAAAGAATAGGGACCGATCAACAAAAACGGTACAGTGATATTTGGGAGGAATTATGTTTCCAGTAATGGGCAACTTAATAAAACACATTTCCCAATGTACATAACATACCCTTTAACAAAAAAAGCTTTTACCTTCGTGTAACGGTGGCGTTGGACTTGGTGAGAATGGTGAGGCTGTAGCTTGCACAAAACAGATATTCGTTGTCTAGAGTGGCCATGACCCATTTACTCGACACGTCTGCAAGTCACCACTAAAAGTAGACGTACGTGAAGGGTCACAACACTCCGCAGTGAAGATACTTGGGGATCGTTCCATCTTTCTTGGAAGGTTTTCTCATAAATCACATACCTCCTGGTCTTTTGGGTCCCTCAAAACAGGTTGGTTGTGGAGGCTGATGTCTGGGGGTACACTGTATGGCCTTCTTGTTGAACAATTGTGCTGAATCATGAGATCTTTCGATAATGGTGTACCCAGAATGGTAGATCAGTCCCCACGACAGCTACGGCTTTTTACTGGTGCACTGGGAATAGGCACGTAGAGCGTTACATTTCTGAACTTCCGCCATTTCTGCTGAGCCCTCGGGTTTACATGAGTCGGACATGTAATCTAGTTGCCAATTTGGCAATCTTACATTGCCATTCACTGTGCGATAGGTGAAAAAAACCACAATCACTTTTAGGAACATATAAATAAAATGAAATACTAGAGGTGAAATGTTAAGTTGTGAATTGTCAGTATTTCTGTCTGTACTAAGTTCTGTACTATGTTTCAATCTACATCAACAGCAGCCATTCCTGTGACAGATTGTGCTGTGTGATTGACCTTATGGCTTTAAGTCAGTGGGACAAGATTTTTCTGGGGGACTATAGGTCAAAAATTTTGTAGTGTATAGTATATACGCAATCAGATCTTTAGACTAAAAGTTAATAAAGCTAAAGTATTAAGTGATTGTGCTTTGAAGGTTCTCATTCATCAGGTCATGTATATCTGTTGTATTCATTAAGCATGGCTTGAAATGTAGTTCTTGAAGAGACTTCGCTATTCATCCGATACGGCTTTCCAATTCAAATGACTGTTCAAGAATCGGTGGCAATTATGTACCCTGGAAAATCCCAATTAGCATATCACAGCCGGTGTTAAGGGTGTGATTAGATAAGTGGCTAAGAGGTGTTTAGGAAACCCAGAGTAAGGTGTTAAAAACGCATTGTCATGGGCAGACAGTTGTGTCAACCCCCCACCTCTATTTTAGGCTTTGGTTTCTTCTTTTTCTTATTTTCCATAAATGTCCTCTTAACACCTCTCTTGAACCAGTCACGTTCCTCTTCGCCAGTATGTTACATTACAATCTTCAAGGTATGTCTTTATCCTTAAGATGCAGATACCGGCTGGTCCTGAACCCGAGGAAGTTTGGCCATCGTCTGTGCTGGGCCATAATACGTTGATGCAGTTGCGTTTGGTCTCCACCCCCACATACACATATCAGATGCATTCCCCTGCACTGCACTGCACTATATGATGTTCGCTTTTCTTGTGTTTGGTAAAGACCCAATTACCAAAACACAAGAACAGCGACAGCATATATGCAGTGCATTGCAGTGAGAATCCTCTGATTTGTATGTTGGGGAGACCCAACAGCAACTGCATCAACGTATGCCCACACAGAAGAGGCCAATTCCTCGGTCCGGACTCAGCCGTGTATCTGATCTTAAGGATCAGGACATCCTTTGAGATTGAAGGTTAACATACTGGCGAAGGAACGGTGTACTGTTTTCAGAGAGTGTTAAGAGCCCATTTATGTGAAAATAAGAAACCAAGCCTAAATAGAGGGTGGGGGTGTTTCGACACCAACTTCTGCCATGTACATGCGTTATTAACCCTTACTCTGGGCGTTCCTATAACACCTCTTAGCCACTATCTAATCACACCCTTAACACCTGCTGTATTGCTATTGGGATTTTCCAGGTACATATTGCCAACAGATTCTTGAACAGGCCATTCTTGAATTGAGAAAGCCCGTCGGATGACTAGCGAAACGTCCTTCAAGAACTACTTTCAAGTCCAGTTGATCTAATTGAATACAACAGATATAAGTGATTGTGCATAAATTTTAGGATTTCTAACCAATAGTGTTACCTCTCAGCTCTGAAATCATTAGTATGTTGGAGAAATTATCTGTGTAATTCTGCAGGTTGTCTTATGCAGAATCGCATGGTCAGTAAATTTTCTAAACCCCCCCCCCCTGCAAAAACTGTCATGTAACCATACCTTCTAACCTGCGGGGGGACCAGGCCTGGTACAGGAGGCAGAGACTATTGAGCACCTTGGAACCACCTGCCTGTCCCAGAAAGCCCCAGCCCCGCCCATGTGGCAAGCTCTACTGGACTATTGTACTGTTCACAATGAACTCACCCAACCATTATATATAAATGGTTTTGCAAAGTCCCATTTACTTTGTTACTGCAATATGGCCATATTTCTAAAGGTGCGGTATCGCTGTTTTGTAATACTGAGCCTTTAAGATTTTGACGTATCTTACGATATCCTTGCCCATACAATATCTTGTCAATGGTTTTGTACTGCATAGTAATGTTGCGAATGAACGGGCATATTTAACTAACCAGTGTACGGAAACTTCCGGTACTTCTGGTTATCAGAAAGTACAATTGTACCCATACATTTAACCATAATTCCTACAACCACACCTACAATACTATTGTGTATTTTGCTTACGTACATTTATGGCCGTGATAGTACATTTACGATAACCCAAGGTATTTGAAGTTTCCAATACCGCTGGTTAATAAATATGGCCCAAGGTTCGTACATTTACAAATGCTCATAATGGTCGCCATCGTACTTTTACGATAACCTGGGGTATCGGTAATATGACCAATTGTGAGCTGCAGTTCCAGCGATCACTGCATGGTGTAGACCACCTTTGGGACATTTTGGTCAAGGTTTGCCTGACCCAAGTATTCTGGTCTTGCAACCGGAACCTTTTTCCAGGACTCATTACCTTGCTCGCAAAATATTAGCAGGAGCACTGTCTTGACGGAATACGGTCTGTAGATCGGAAGGATGAACCACCCATTTCCCATCAAGATTTGTCTCCAGTTCCTTATTGAATCATCCTCTTCCTGTTAAATAAAAGGAGAGTATTTATTATTAAGTGATTGCGTAGAAGGGAAACCTACTGTCTCTAAAGTTCTACAACTGAAACTAGCCATACACCCATCGATGGATGTCAGATAGTCCATCCCACCAATTCCTTTATTGGGAAGAACTAGTTGATATGCTCCATCTTGCACTGTCGATGTGAACTGGAAGATAGGGTTGATGGGAAATAATCCATCTAGCCCATCAATCTTTCTTCGATTCTTTCAGTCGAGATGGTTTCGACGGATTCAAACAATTGGTCAAATCAATCAAAAATCAACCCCATGTATGGCATGATTTAGTCCCAAACACAGGCTCACAAATATCATTATAAACAACCAATCGCACTGCTTTATTTCTACTTGAAAGACCTACCAACCTTTGACGTTAGTTAGCGATATGTTCTTAAAGCCGTTGGTTTTCTTTGCTGGGTATTCACTGATAGGGAGGTGAGTGTCTTAGTTCTACCTGGTTTTGTAAAAGTTGCCAGCTTGCACTAATAATACCATAAAATAATCACCAATATATTGTTTTTAGCAGGAAAAATAAACCTAATACCGAGGAGACTTATGGTGATTTTCCATAAGATCTGATTGGTTGGGGAAATTAGCACCATTTTAACTATAAGACTTTATTGATCTTCTCCGTGAATGTTGTGTGCCGGTCTTGACCAAGAGGTTACAATTCATAGTACAATGAATATTTCAATTTCAAAAATTAACTAATGGTTTCCTTTTAAAGTTTGGTCTTGCAAAATACATAACTAAAGCTAGTTACAGACCTCAAAGCGGTTGCGACACCCGTCTGCGGCACAAACAGATGTTTCCTGTATTGGCGTTCAGCCAGGAGTAAGACCTCCCTGCTTGCCCATACATGAACAAACTGTTGGCCAAAACTCCTGTGCGTTGTACAGTTGGGTGTTGGGTGTCATTTGCGCTATCACACGTCTGTACCATTATATCTGATATATCAAACACAGACTATTTTATTTCTTTTATTAAACATATATCAGGCATATTGTTATTTTTCAGCATCCTGAAGAAACGCAGAACAATTTTCAGAGCCGACCAAGAGTAAGCCCTTGAAACCAAATTGCCAGCTACTAAGTTTTTACCAATTATCCTCAAACAATCCAATTCAATCGGTAAAAGTATGGAACTATCTTCCAGTGGACGTTGTAATGGCAGGTTCATTGGATAGTTTCAAAAGAAATTCCTGGATAGTTTCTGCAAACAAGGAATGTTAAAGTTACTGTTATGAACATAAAGTAAGATTGGGAAAGGGTTTGTCACTGTGAGAACGGTAAAGCTTGGAACTGTCTTCCAGTGGACCGTTGTTTATGGCAGGTTCATTGGTCAGTTTTATAAAAAGCTGGATGAGGTCTTCTGCAAGTAAGGAATGTTACAAGTTCTGGTATGATGCATCAAGATAGCTGGAAAGTGTTTGTCCACTGTGAGAACGGTAAAGCTCATGGAACTGTCTTCCAGTGGACGTTGTGTTATGGCAGGTTCATTGGTCAGTTTTAATAAAAAGCTGGATGAGTTTCTACAAACAAGGAATGTTACAAGTTACTGGTATTGATACATAAAGTAAGTTGGGAAAGGGTTTTCCCTGTGAGAACGGTAAAGCTATTGGACTGTCTTCCGTGGACGTTTTATGGCAGGTTCCATTGGTCAGTTTAATAAAAGCTGAGAGTTTCTACATACAAGGAATGTTACAATTACTGGTATTGATACATAAAGTAGAGTTGGAAAGGGTTGTTTCACTGTGATAACGGTAAAGCTATGGAACTGTCTTCCAGTGGACGTTTGTTATGGCCAGGTTATTGGTCAGTTTAATAAAAGCTGGGATGAGTTTTCTGCAAACAAGGAATGTTTACAAGTTACTGGTATTGATACAAAAAGAGAGTTGGAAAGGGTTTGTCACTGTGAGAACGGTAAAGCTAATGAACTGTCTTCCAGTGGACGTGTTATGGCAGGTTTCATTGATCAGTTTTCAAAAAAAGCCTGGATGAGTTCTGCAAACAGGAATTTTCAAGTTACTGTGTATTGCTACATAAGTTAGAGTTGGGAACGGTTTTTTTCACTGTGAGAACGTAAAGCTATGGAACTGTCCTTCCAGTGGAGCGTTGTTATGGCAGGTTCATCGGTCAGTTGTTTTACAATAAAAGCTGGATGAGTTTTCTGCAAACAAGGCATGTTTCAAGTTACTGTATTGATATCTGTTGTGTCATTAGATTCCACTGGACTGGAAATGTAGTTCTTTAGACGTTTCGCTATTCATCCGACTTGCTTTCTTCGCAATTCATAATGACTTGTACAGCATCTGTGGCAATTATGACCCTGGAAAATCCCAATTATAGCATATCACGCCAGGTGTTAGGGTTGATTAGATATTGGTAAGCGGTGTTTATAGGAACGCCCAGAGTAAGGGTTAAACAGCAGAGTAAGGTGTTAAAACAGCATTGTACATGCAGACGTTTTGTGTCGAACCCCCCCACTCTATTAGGCTTGGTTTTCTTTATTTTCACATAAATGGCCTCCCTAACACCTCTCTTGAACCGTCACATTCCTTCGCCAGTATGTTACATTACAATCTCAAAGGTAATGTCCTTTATCCTTAAGATGCAGATCACAACGGCTTGAGTCCTGACCCGAGGAATTGGCTCTTCTGTGCGGGGGGCCTAACGTTGAATGCGTTGCTGTTTGTCTCCGCCCAAAACCATGCCGTGTAATCTGCATCTTAAGGATACAGGACATAACCTTGTAGATTGTAATGTTAACATACTGGCGAAGGAACGTGACTGGTTCCAATAGAGGTGTTTTAAGGAGGCCATTTATTGAAAATCAAGAACCACAAGCCTAAATAGAAGGTGGGGGTTTCGACACCAACTGTCTGCCATGTACAATCTGTTTTACACCTTACTCGGGCGTTCCTAAACACCTCTTAGCCACTATCTAATCACCCCTTAACACCTGGCTGTGATCTGCTAATTGGGATTTTCCAGGGTACATAATGCCACAGATTCTTGTACAAGTCATTCTGATTGAGAAAGCCAGTCGTATTGACTAGCGAAACGTCGTCAAGAACTACATTTCAGTCCAGTTGATCTAATTGAACACAACAGATATACCATGACCTGGATGAATGAGAACCTTCACAAGCATACTGGTATTGATACATAAAGTAGAGTTGATCCAGGGAAATTTCCAATTGCCACTTGGAGTCAGGAAGGAATTGTATTCCCCCTTCATACTTTTTTTTGCCTTCCTCTGGATAAACTGTTAGGCAGGAAATGAGGATATATATATAGTATAGTATAGTATTGAGGTTGAATAAAGACATACATCAATGGACTGGATTGATGTATGTCTTTATTCAACCTCAATACTATACTATACTATACTAAACTATACTTTACTATACTATTACTATCTATACATACTATTACTATTTGTTTTAAATATAACTATGCCTATTACTATACTATACTACACCTTACGATACTATACTAATTATACTATACTATTACTATACTATATTATACTATACTATTACTGTACTATACTATATTAAACTATACTATATTATACTATACTATTACTATACTATATTATACTTCCTATTTACGTACTGTACTATATTTAAACATAATATTACTATACATATTATATATAACTATCTATTACTATACTATATTTACTATAACTATCACTAGTACTGTACTTATTAACTATAATATTACTATCATATACCTATACTATTACTATACTATATTATACTATACTATAACTGTACTGTACTATATTAAACTATAATATTACTATATTATACTATACTATTACTATACTATATTATAATGTACTATTACTATACTATATTATACTATACTATTACTATACTATATTATACTATACTATTACTGTACTATACTATATTAAACTATACTATTACTATACTATATTATAATGTACTATTACTATACTATAGTATACTATACTATTACTGTACTATACTATTTAAACCTATACTATCCTATTATTATACTATATTATAATATACCATACTGTACTGTAATGTACCCTATACTATAAATATTGTCTCAGTTAAGGGTAAAAACATTCCTGGCCAAACAGAAGCATAATGCGGTAACAAAGATTACATTTCAGTGGGCTATATACTGTCACCAGCCATGTTTTGTCATTAGGTTAACAGTTTCACTAATCTCTACATGACCACTGCACTTAGTAATTAACTGACATTGGAAAAAACAGACTTTATAAACAAGAAGTAATTGCTCAAAAAGTCTGAATGAAGGTAGTAGGATGCAGACACAAGCTATTCCCTACAAGCGATGCTCCTACCTGTGTCATACCCACTTCCCGAAGGATAGTATACAGATGTGACCTTTAAAATGCAACCCTGGGTATTATTAAACCCCCCACCCCTCCCCTGTCATGTACATAACCTAAGAAAGTTTACAAAACTATGAAAATGTAATGTTCCTCCATGGCTTTCCTGAACGATCCGTTCTTGACTCTCAAGAGGTATTTGAACGCATTGGCATTTGTCCAGCATTGAGTGACTCATCCTATGCTGGTGCCAGGAGCTCTAATCCTGCAGCTGGTATGGTCACTAAGAGCTGGTTATGAAAATTCCCACACTGCTGAGAATGTGTTGAAGTTGGCACTGATAAAGGGGAGATGGTAGCAGAGAGGGAAGAAGAGAGAGATCCCTGCCCTTTCTGAAGCCCTGACAGCAAAAGATCATTTTCTGTTCAAAATCTGCCTGTAATTGCATAGTACAGAGGTAACAGCAGTCAGATGTCTACTGTACACTACACAGTATATATATAAGTATATATGTCACTAGGAAATTGGTTTTTGTCTTTACCATTCCAAGCCCCTAGACCAGGACTTTTCACATTTGGCAGATGGACAGAAGAAGATTAGTGAAGAGATAAAATGAATAAAGGGAAACCAGAAATGATACAGGAGAGTCATGTAATCCTCAAGCAGAAATAAAAATGTCTTCTACACCAAACAAATCCGATATAACCATGTCCTCATTTATTCACCTTTTAATTAGGCAATCACCAATGGGAAATTTGAAATAGTTGCTTCATGGCCTTTTAAAATGGTTTCCTCGTATAAGGGTTATAAGCTGGGTACACACCATCCAATATTTTGGCAGACTGACATTTTAAAGTGCATCTATACCGAAAAATAGGTTATTTTAAATCGACCATAATTGGAAACTATAATTCTTTCCCACTAACCCTCTGTATATTTTTTTGTTGATCTGCCCTTATTTCTTTAGATATCCCATCTAAAACTTCTTTATATTTCAATCTGTCAATCAAAGTTCCTTGCTCTTCAAACTATTTTTCTGTGAGTAGTTTTTTAGGCCTGTATCGGGAATGGTGACAGAGGTTTGACAGTTGGAATGCTGTGTGGCTGTTGCAGGCTGACAGTTGGTTTTGTGGGGGGAAAAGTCAGGTCAGATGGAATGTGGGGAGTGGTTAAAAGATGGAGGGGGGATGCTGCGCCTAAACAAAATGTGTGCTGGATTGAATGCATGCACACACACACCTAATCAAGTAATGCTACTACATGTTATTCAATTATAGATTAAGATGAGGCAAAGTAATTTTTTTCAGTATAGTGTCCCTTTAATGTTTCAGTCGATATATTGGATGGTTCATTCGTTTGCCCGCAACTGGCGTCCGACCGAATGGGCGATGAGACGGGCTGGAAAAACCATAGCTGATCATGCAAGATCGGCTGCAACGAGCTGTTGGCCACAACGCTTTCTGCAACGACAGTCCTCCATCGTGCCACTGCTTGCCAAGTGTTGAAGCCTAAGAGTATATAGAGAATATAGTTTTAATAATAGTGCTTTGGTGACAGTTCTCCTGTAAGTAAAGTTCCTGTTTCAGATAAACCATTTGATGGTAACTCTGAGTGTCATTTTAGATTTTAACCAGTATATATACCCCTGGTTCTTTACTAACTTAACAACAATAGAATCCTTATGTAAACAGATACCAATAGTACTATGACCGTGTAACGGTTGAATCAACCATATGTAATCCCCTGGTAAAGCAGACAAATTGTTTTGTTCATTTCCACTGTTTCATAGAAGCTATTGGTGTCTGTTTACCTGATTTCATTTGGTTGTTCTCTCAGGTCTAGCTTAGCATTAAAGTGTAACTTAACAACACAATGTAATCCCAGGTGAACAGACACCAATAGCTTAGCATGTACACTGTAACTTACACCATATGTATCTCACATGAAACATACACCGATTGTTTAGCATGTAACATTGTAACTTACAACACACCATAATGTAATACGCCACAGGTAAACCAGACACCATGAGCTATCATGGGTGCAGGCAGTGTAACTGAACACAAGACACACTGTATCACGGTAAAGAGACACCGATTGTGTTAGCATTAAACAGTGTAACTGACCAAACAAATGGTAATCCACAGGTAAAGAGACACCGATTGTTAGCATGTAACAGTGTAACTGAACAACACAATGTAATCCACAGGTAAAGAGACACCGATTGTTAGCATTAACAGTGTAACTGAACAACCATATGTAATCCACAGGTAAAAAGACACCGATTGTTAGCATGTAACAGTGTAAACTGACAGACAGAATGATAATGCCACGGTAAAGAGGGACACCGGATTTTTTTTGGTAGCATGTAACGGTAACTGAAAAACCATAATGTAACCCACATTAAAGATCACGCAATAGTTACATGTAACAGTGTACTGAACAATCGGATGGAACCCGGACATGAACAGTACACCAAAAGCTAGCATATACCAAGTTTTCTTTTACTACCTTGGTGTCATTTCGCTGTAGATTACCTTGGTTGGGTTTAGTTCCACTGCACTGCATGCTCGTGTGTCATTTTTCCTTGTATATTAAAAGTGGTACGTATCCGTTATTTCGCTTAGATTACAGGGACGGTCGCTTTGGTTTAGGTTTACGCTGTGTAATCAGCTGCGTGTGCCCGTTTATCGTAAAACACTGCATCGCGTTTTCCCTCTGTAAATGCAAGTGTTATGGATGTCAGATCCTCTGTGCTCATCAAGGTTTTGTGTGTCAAGTTCGCTATTAGATGCAATATTATATGCACTTTTTTTAACCACACACTGTCTTGGTGGCTGGGATTTAGTCTCTGTGTTATATATGTAGTATGTATATGTTTATTTATAAAGGCCAATATGGGACGCATAGCTGGTACAGTACAAAACATAAATAAGTCACTACAGGGGGATAAATACATAGATAGTTTCAGTACATACATTTATAACTTTATAATAGAAGTGCTAGAGCTTTGCCAAAAGCGGAAGGAGGGGTCCCTGCCCTTAGAGGCTTACAATCTAGGGGGTTGAGGGGTAAGTAACATACAGAGTCACACTGGAATGGGTATAATGATGGGTGAGACGTAATGCAAGTTCAAATAAAACAATTCAAATACTGGCCGGTACCAGATAGGTGGATGTAAGGTAGATTGTTATCATATATAGATAATATATCCAAATATAACTGTCTGTTGTACAGATAGGTATGATTAAGGTAGATTTATCCATATAGGATATATAGATACATATACTGTGCTGGTTACCGATAGGTGGATGTAAGGGTATAATTTATCATATATAGATATACTAGATACCAATATCATATGCTGGTTTACCAGATAGTGGATGTAAGGGTAATTATCATTATGATACCATATACTGGGGCTGGTTCCACATAGGTAGGATGTAAGGGAGATTTTATCATTAAGAATATATATACCTATCTGTGTCTGTTACCAGATAGGTAGGATTAAGGTAGATTTATCAATATAGTAACAACAAAAAAATTACTGTGCTTTTACCGGATATGTTGGACGAATAAGAAGCTAGATAGTCATATAATAAGATTATAGATACCATTAACTGTGGTGGTACCAGATCGGTAGAATGTAAGGGTTAATTTATCATATATAGATCTATAGATACCATATACTGTGCTGGTTACCAGATAGGTAGGATGTAAGGGTACTTTATCATATATAGATTATATAGATACCCTATACCTGTGCTGGTTACCGGATAGGTAGGATTCAGGGTAGCATTTATCATATTAGATATATAGATACAATATAACTGTGCTGGTTAACGTAAGGTAGGGATGTAAGGGTAGATTTATCATATATTAGATATAAGAGATACCCTATACTTGTGCTGGTTACCGGATAGGTAGGACTTAAGGGTAGAGTTATCATATATAGATATATAGATACCATATACTGTGCTGGTTACCTGATGGGTAGGATGTAGGTTAGATTTATCATATATAGATTATAGATACCATATACTGTGTGGTTACCAAATATGTAATGATGTAGGGTAGAGTGATCATATATCTATATATAGATACCTATACTGTGGCTGGTTCCCGGTAGGTAGGATGTAAGGGAGTTTGCTCTATATAGATATATAGATACCATATAATAGATGGTTCCAGATAGGTAGGATTAAGGGTAGATTTATCATATATAGATACCATATACGTGCTGGTTACCACCTAGGTAGGATGTAAGTGTCATTATCATTTAGATATATAGATACCATATACTGGTGCTGGTTACCATAGTAGATTTAACGTAGATTTATCATATATAGATATCTAGAATACCATATACGTGCTGGTTACCGGATAGGTAGGATGTAAGGGTAGATTACATATATAGATTATAGAGCTATTCGTATACTGTGCTGGTTCCGGATAGTTGGATGTAAGCTAGATTTTCATATGATGATATGCTAGATACCAATACTGTGGTGGTTACAGATAGGTAGGATGTAAGGGTAGATTTATCATATATAGATATCTATACCTATACTGTCCTGGTTACCACATAGGTAGGATGTCAGGGTAAGATTTATCATATATGGATATTAGATCCATAACTGTGCTTGGTTCCGATAGGTAGGATAAGGGTAGATTTATCATATATAGATATATAGATACCAATATCACTGTGCTGGTTACCGGATAGGTAGGATTAAGGGTAAGATTTATCTATATAGATATATCGATACCATATACTGGTGCTGGTTACCGGATCGGTAGGACGTAAGGGTAGATTTATCATATATAGATTATATAGATACCATATACTGTGCTGGTACCGGATATGTAGGAGTAAGGGTAGATTTAATCATATATAGATTATAGATACCATATACTGTGGTGGTTACCAGATAGGTAGGAATGTAAGGGTAGACAGTTAATTCATAATATAGAGTAGGAGGGGAAAGAAATAGAAACCTATACTGTGCTGGTTACCGGATAGTGTCGGATGTAATGGTAGATATATAATAGATATATAGATCCCATATACTGTTCTGGTTACCGATAGGTAGATGTAAGGGTAGATTATCATATATAGATATAATATACCATATACTGTGCTGGTTACCATATAGGTAGGATGTAAGGGTAGATTTTCATATATAGATATATAATACCATATACTGGTGGCTGTTACCGGATAGGTAGGATGTAAGGGTAGATTTATCAATATAGATCTATATATACCATATAATATGCTGTTTACCAGATAGGTAGGATGTAAGGGGTAATTTATCATATATAGATACCATATACTGTGCTGGTTACCACATAGGTAGGATTAAGGGTAGATTTATCAATATAGATATATAGAACCATATACTGTGCTTGTTACCATATAGGTAGGATTTAAAGGGGAGATTTATCATATAATATGATACCATATACTGTTGCTGGTTTACCGTATATGTTGGATGTAAGGCTAGATTTATCATATATTAATATATATGAGATAACCATATACTTGTGTGGTTACCAGATAGTAGGATGTAAGGGTAGATTTATCATATTATCGATATATAGATACATATACGTGTGCTGGTTAACCACATGGTAGGATGTAAGGTAGATTTATCCATATCATAAGATATATAGAGACCATATACTGTGCTGGTTACGGATGGTAGGATGTAAGGTAGATTATCATATATAATATATAGATACCATATATGTGCTGGTTACCGGATGTAGGATGTCGGGTAGATTTATCATATACATATATATAGATACCATATACTGTGCTGGTTGCCGGCATAGGTAGGACGTAAGGGTAGATTTATCATCTATAGATATCTAGATACCATATACTGTGCTGTTAACTGATGAGGATGGATGTAAGGGTAGATTTATCATATATAGATATATAGATACCATATACTGTGGTGGTTTACCAGATAGGTAGGATGTAAGGGTAGAGTTATCATATATAGATATATAGAAACCATATACTGTGCTGGTTACCGGATAGGTAGGATGTAAGGGTAGATTTATCATATATAGATATATAGAT
>CM033476.1:309883161-309901302 GCA_019447015.1 Hymenochirus boettgeri
GGCCCTTTAACAATTACAGATTATACAGTATGTATATGTATATGTTTTATTATATCACGCCACTTGGGGACACAGCCTGTCATTATACAATAAGATTGGATACAGTATGTATGTATATGTTTATTTATATAGGCCACTTGGGGACACAGCGCTGTTCATTATAACAATACAGATTATAATATGTATGTATTATGTTTATTTATATAGCGCAACTGGGAACAGCAGCTGTACTAATAACACTACAGATTATACATATGTATGTATATTTTATTTATATAGTGCCACCTTGGGGACACAGCTCTGTAACATTATACAACATACAGATTTAACAGTAGTGTATGTATAGTTTATTTATATACGCCACTTGGGACAAGTCGCTGTACATTATACCAATACAGATTATACAGTATGTATGTTATGATGTTTATTTATATATGCACCTGGGGACCACAGCGCTGTACATTATAACAATACAGATTATACAGTATGTATGTATATGTTTATTATATAGCGCCACTTGGGGACACAGCGCTGTACATTATAACAATACAGATTATACAGTATGTTGTATATGTTTATTTATTATATGCGCCACTGGGGAACAGCCGCTGTACATTATATACAGATAGACTAATGTATGATAGTATTGTAGATAGCGCCACTTGGGTACACAGCGCTGTACTATAACAATACAGATTATACAGTATGTTGTATATGTTTATTTATATAGCCCACTTGGGGACACAGCGCTGTACATTATATACAGATTATACAGTATGTATATATGTTATTTATATATGCCACTTGGGGTACACGCGCTGTACATTATAACAATACGATATTATACAGTGTATGATATGTTATTTATATAGAGCCATCGGGGACACAGCGCTGACATTATAACAATACGATTATAAGTATGTACGTATTGTTTTTATTATAGCAGCCACTTGGGACACAGCGCTGTTACATTAACTACCGATTATACAGTATGATGTATATTTTTATATATAGCGCCACTTGGGGGACACAGCTTTGTACTATAACATACAGATTATTACCGTAGTATGTATCATGTTTATTTATATAGCGCACTTGGGACACAGCGCTACATGTATAACAATACGATTAACAGTATGTTGTATATGTTTATTATATAGCGCACTTGGGGACACAGCGCTGTACATTATAACAATACAGATTATACAGTATGTATGTATAGTTTATTTATATAGCGCCACTTGGGAAACAGCAGCTGTACATTATAACAATACAGATTATACAGTATGTATGTAATGTTTATTATATAGCGCCACTTGGGACCAGCGCTGTACATTATAACAATACGATTACACGTATGTAGATATGTTATTTATATAGCGCCCACTTGGGGACAGCGCTGTACATTATAAAAAACAGATTATACAGTATGTATGTATATGTTTATTTATATAGCGCCACTTGGTACCACGCTGTAATTATAACAATACAGATTATACAGTATGTTGTATTGATTTATTTATAGCGTCCACTTGGGGACACAGCGCTGTACATATAACATACAATTATACATATGTATGTATATGTTATTTATATACCCACGTGGACACAGCGCTGTAATTATAACAGTACAGATATACAGTGTATGTATTTTATGATATTAGCGCCACTTGGGCACACAGGGGGCCCGCTGTCATTTAACTATACAGATTATACAGTATGTATGTATATGTTATTTATTTAGCGCCACTTGGGTACACAGCGCTGTACATTATACAATACGATTATACAGTATGTATGTATTGTTTATTTATATAGCGCCACTTGGGACACACGCTGTACATTATAACAATACAGATTATACAGTATGTATGTATATGTTTATTTATATACGCCACTTGGGACGCAGACGCTGTACGTTATAACAATTGACAAGATTAATACAGTATGTTATGTATGTTAGTTATTTATAGCGCCACTTGGGTACACAAGCGACTGTACATTATAAACATACAGATTATACAGTATGTATGTATATGTTATTTATATAGGCCCACTTGGGACACAGCGTTGTACATTATAACAATACAGATTATACAGATGTATGTATATGTTTATTTATATAGCGCCACTTGGGTACACACAGCGCTGTACATTATAAACAATACAGATTAATACAGTATTATGTAATGTTTTTATATAGCGCCACTTGGGGACAAGCGCTTGTACATATAACAATAAATTATACAGTATGTATGTATATGTTTATTTATATAGCGCCACTTGGTTACACAGCGCTGTACATTATAACAATACAGATTATACAGTATGTATGTATATGTTTATTTTATAAGCGCCACTTGGGACACAGCGCTGTACATTATAACAATACAGATTATACGTATGTTATGTATATGTTTATTTATAGCGCCACTTGGGGACACGCGCTGTACATTATAACAATACAGATTATACAGTATTATGTATATGTTTATATAAGCGCCACTTGGATACACAGCGTGTACATTATAACATACAGATTATACAGTATGTATGTATATGTTTATTTATATATGCCACTTGGGTACACAGCGCTGTACATTATAACATACAGATTTACAGTATGTATGTATAGTTTATTTAATAGCGCCACTTGGGGACACACGCGTGTACATTATAACAATACAGATTATACAGTATGTATGTATATGTTTTTATATATGCCACTGGGACACAGCGCTGTACATTAAACAATACAGATTATACGGTTATGTATGTATGTTATTTATATAGGCCACTGGATAACAGCGACTGTACATTATAACAATAACAGATATACAGTATGTATGTATAGTTATTTATATAGCGCCATTGGGACACAGGCTGTAACATTTATACAATACAGATTATACAGTATGTATGTATATGTTTATTTATATAGCGCCACTTGGGACACAGCGCTGTACTTATACACTACAGATTATACAGAGTATAGTCTAGTTTATTTATAAGAGCGCCACATTGGGACTACAGTCGCTGTACAGTAAATGAGCTTGCCACAAGAGGTAAGAGGTCCCTGCCCGTAGAGCTTACAATCTAGTTAGGTGGGTAACATACAGATACAGGAATGGGTATAAGTGCTGGAGTGAGACGTATGCAGTGCAAATAAACAATCATATACTGTGCTGGTTACCGGATAGGTAGGATGTAAGGGTAGATTTATCATAATAGATATATAGATACCATATACTGTGCTGGTTACCAGATAGGTAGAGATGTAAGGGTAGATTTATCATATATAGAATATAGATACCATATACTGTGCTGGTTACCAGATAGGTAGGATGTAAGGTAGATTTATATATATAGATATATAGATCCATATACTGTGCTGGTTACGATAGGTAGGATGTAGGGTAGATTATATCATATATAGTATATAGATATCATATACTGTGCTGGTTACGGATAGGTAGGATGTAAGGGTAGATTTATCATATATATATAATAGATACCATATACTGTGCTGGTTACCGGATAGGTAGGATGTAGAGGGTAGATTTATCATATATAGATATATAGATACCATATACGTGCTGGTTACGATAGGTAGGATGTAAGGGTAGATTTATCATATATAGATATATAGATACCATATACTGTGCTGGTTACCAGATAGGTAGGATGTAAGGGTAGATTTATCATATATAGATATATAGATACCATATACTGTGCTGGTTACGAGTAGGTAGGATGTAAGGTAGATTAATTTATCATATAGTATATAGATACCATATACTGTGCTGGTTACCGATAGGTAGGATGTAAGGGTAGATTTATCATATATAGAATATAGATACCATATACTGTGCTGGTTACCAGATAGGTAGGATGTAAGGGTAGATTTATCATATATAGATATATAGATACCATCTAATGTGCTGGTTACAGATAGGTAGGATGTAAGGGTAGATTTATCTATATAGATATATAGATACCATATACTGTGCTGGTTACCGGATAGGTAGGATGTAAGGGTAGATTTATCATATATAGATATATAGATACCATATACTGTGCTGGTTACCGATAGTAGTAGGATGTAAGGGTAGATTTATCAATATAGATATATAGATATCATACTGTGCTGGTTACCAGATAGGTAGGATGTAAGGGTAGATTTATCATATATAGATATATGATATCATATACTGTGCTGGTTACCGATAGGTAGGATGTAAGGGTAGATTTATCATATATAGTATATAGATATCCATATACTGTGCTGGTTACCGGATAGGTAGGATGTAAGGGTAGATTTATCATATATAGATATATAGATACCATATACTGTGCTGGTTACGATAGGTAGGATGTAAGGGTAGATTTATCATATAGATATATAGATACCATATACTGTGCTGGTTACGATGGTAGGATGTAAGGGTAGATTATCATATATATATTATAGATACCTATACTGTGCTGGTTACCGGATAGGTAGGATGTAAGGGTAGATTTATCATATATAGATATATAGATATCATATACTGTGCTGGTTACGGCATAGGTAGGATGTAAGGGTAGATTTATCATATATAGATATATAGATACCATATACTGTGCTGGTTACGGATAGGTAGGATGTAAGGGTAGATTTATCATATATAGATATATAGATACCATATACTGTGCTGTTACAGATAGGTAGGATGTAAGGGTAGATTTATCATATATAGATATATAGATACCATATACTGTGCTGGTTACCGATAGGTAGGATGTAAGGGTAGATTTATCATATATAGATATATAGATACCATATACTGTGCTGGTTACCGGATAGGTAGGATGTAAGGGTAGATTTCATATATAGATATATAGATACATATATGTGCTGGTTACCGGATAGGTAGGATGTAAGGTAGATTTATCTATATAGATATATAGATACCATATACTGGCTGGTTACCGGATAGGTAGGATGTAAGGGTAGATTTATCATATATAGATATATAGATACCATATACTGTGCTGGTTACCGGATAGGTAGGATGTAAGGGTATATAGATACCATATACTGTGCTGGTTACCGGATAGGTAGGATGTAAGGGTAGATTTATCATATATAGATATATAGATACCATATACTGTGCTGGTTACCGGATAGGTAGGATGTAGGGTAGATTTATATATATAGATATATAGATACCATATACTGTGCTGGTTACCGGATAGGTAGGATGTAAGGGTAGATTTATCATAAATAGATATATAGATACCATATACTGTGCTGGTTACCGGATAGGTAGGATGTAAGGGTAGATTTATCATATATAGATACCATATACTGTGCTGGTTACCAGATAGGTAGGATGTAAGGGTAGATTTATCATATATAGATATATAGATACCATATACTGTGCTGGTTACCGATAGTAGGATGTAAGGGTAGATTTATCATATATAGATATATAGATACCATATACTGTGCTGGTTACCGGATAGGTAGGATGTAAGGGTAGATTTATCATATATAGATATATAGATACCATATACTGTGCTGGTTACCGATAGGTAGGATGTAAGGGTAGATTTATCATATATAGATATATAGATACCATATACTGTGCTGGTTACCGGATAGGTAGGATGTAAGGGTAGATTTATCATATAGATATATAGATACATATAGTGCTGGTTACCGGATAGGTAGGATGTAAGGGTAGATTTATCATATATAGATATATAGATACCATATACTGTGCTGGTTACCGATAGGTAGGATGTAAGGGTAGATTTATCATATATAGATATATAGATACCATATACTGTGCTGGTTACCGGATAGGTAGGATGTAAGGGTAGATATTATCATATTAGATATATAGATACCATATACTGTGCTGGTTACCGATAGGTAGGATGTAAGGGTAGATTTATCATATATAGATATATAGATACCATATACTGTGCTGGTTACCGATAGGTAGGATGTAAGGGTAGATTTATCATATATAGATATATAGATACCATATACTGTGCTGGTTACCGGATAGGTAGGATGTAAGGGTAGATTTATCATATATAGTATATAGATACCATATACGTGCTGGTTACCGATAGGTAGGATGTAGGTAGGTAGATTTATCATATATAGATATATAGATACCATATACTGTGCTGGTTACCGGATAGGTAGGATGTAAGGTAGATTTATCATATATAGATATATAGATACATATACTGTGCTGGTTACCGATAGGTAGGATGTAAGGGTAGATTTATCATATATAGATACCATATACTGTGCTGGTTACGGATAGGTAGGATGTAAGGTGTAGATTTATCATATATAGATATATAGATACCATATACTGTGCTGGTTACCGGATAGAGGTAGGTAGATTAGGGTAGATTATCATATATAGATATATAGATACCATATACTGTGCTGGTTACCGGATAGGTAGGAGTGTAAGGGTAGATTTATCATATATAGATATATAGATACCATATACTGTGCTGGTTACGATAGGTAGGATGTAAGGGTAGATTTATCATATATAGATATATAGATCATATACTGTGCTGGTTACCGGATAGGTAGGATGTAAGGGTAGATTTATCATATATAGATATATAGATACCATATACTGTGCTGGTTACCGGATGGTAGGATGTAAGGTGAGATTTATCATATATAGATATATAGATACCATATACTGTGCTGGTTACGATAGGTAGGATGTAAGGGTAGATTTATCATATATAGATATATAGATATCATATACTGTGCTGGTTACCGGATAGGTAGGATGTAAGGGTAGATTATCATATATATAGATATATAGATACCATATACTGTGCTGGTTACCGATAGGTAGGATGTAAGGGTAGATTTATCATATATAGATATATAGATATCATATAGTGCTGGTTACCGGATAGGTAGGATGTAAGGGTAGATTTATCATATATAGATATATAGATACATATACTGTGCTGGTTACCGATAGGTAGGATGTAAGGGTAGATTTATCATATATAGATATATAGATACATATACTGTGCTGGTTACCGGATAGGTAGGATGTAAGGGTAGATTTCATATATAGATATATAGATACATATACTGTGCTGGTTACGATAGGTAGGATGTAAGGGTAGATTTATCATATATAGATATATAGATACCATATACTGTGCTGGTTACGGATAGGTAGGATGTAAGGGTAGATTTATCATATTAAGATATATAGATACCATATACTGTGCTGGTTACCGGATAGGTAGGATGTAAGGGTAGATTTATCAATATAGTATATAGATACCATATACTGTGCTGGTTACGATAGGTAGGATGTAAGGGTAGATTTATCATATATAGAGATATAGATACCATAACTGTGCTGGTTACCGATAGGTAGGATGTAAGGGTAGATTTATCATATATAGATATATAGATATAATACTGTGCTGGTTACCGATAGGTAGGATGTAAGGGTAGATTTATCATATATAGATATATAGATACCATATACTGTGCTGGTTACGATAGGTAGGATGTAAGGGTAGATTATCATATTGATATAATATACCATATACTGTGCTGGTTACCGATAGGTAGGATGTAAGGGTAGATTTATCATATATAGATATATAGATACCATATACTGTGCTGGTTACCGGATAGGTAGGATGTAAGGGTAGATTTATCATATAGATATATAGATACCATATACTGTGCTGGTTACCGATAGGTAGGATGTAAGGGTAGATTTATCATATATAGAATATAGATACCATATACTGGCTGGTTACCGGATAGGTAGGATGTAAGGGTAGATTTATCATATAGATATATAGATACCATATACTGTGCTGGTTACGATAGGTAGGATGTAAGGTAGATTTATCATAATATAGATACCATATACTGTGCTGGTTACGATAGGTAGGATGTAAGGGTAGATTTATCATATATAGATATATAGATACATATACTGTGCTGGTTACCGATAGGTAGGATGTAGGGTAGATTTATCATATATAGATATATAGATACCATATACTGTGCTGGTTACCGATAGGTAGGATGTAAGGGTAGATTTACATATATAGATATATAGATACCATATACTGTGCTGGTTACCGGATAGGTAGGATGTAAGGAGTAGATTATCATATATAGATATATAGATACCATATACTGTGCTGGTTACCGATAGGTAGGATGTAAGGGTAGATTTATCAATATATAGTATATAGATACCATATACTGTGCTGGTTACCGGATAGGTAGGATGTAAGGGTAGATTTATCATATATAGATATATAGATACCATATACTGTGCTGGTTACGATAGGTAGGATTAAGGGTAGATTTTCATATATAGATATATAGATACCATATACTGTGCTGGTTACACGGATGGTAGGATGTAAGGTAGATTTATCATATATAGATATATAGATACCATATACTGTGCTGGTTACCGGATAGGTAGGATGTAAGGGTAGATTTATCATATATAGATATATAGATACCATATACTGTGCTGGTTACCGGATAGGTAGGATGTAAGGGTAGATTTTATCATTATAGATATATAGATACATATACTGTGCTGGTTACCGGATAGGTAGGATGTAAGGTAGATTTATCATATATAGATATATAGATACCATATACTGTGCTGGTTACCGATAGGTAGGATGTAAGGGTAGATTTATCAATATAGATATATATGATATATACTGTGCTGGTTACCGGATAGGTAGGATGTAAGGGTAGATTTATCATATATAGATATTAGATACCATATACTGTGCTGGTTACCGATAGGTAGGATGTAAGGGTAGATTTATATATATAGTATATAGATATCATATACTGTGCTGGTTAGGATAGGTAGGATGTAAGGGTAGATTTATCATATATAGATATATAGATCCATATACTGTGCTGGTTACCGGATAGGTAGGATGTAAGGGTAGATTTATCATATATAGATATATAGATACCATATACTGTGCTGGTTACGGATAGTAGGATGTAAGGGTAGATTTATCATATATAGATATATAGATACCATATACTGTGCTGGTTACGATAGGTAGGATGTAAGGGTAGATTTATCTATATAGATATATAGATACCAATATACGTGCTGGTTACCGGATAGGTAGGATGTAAGGGTAGATTTATCATATATAGATATATAGATACCATATACTGTGCTGGTTACCGGATAGGTAGGATGTAAGGTAGATTTATCATATATAGATATAAGATATCATATACTGTGCTGGTTACCAGATAGGTAGGATGTGTAAGGTTAGATTTATCATATAAGATATATAGATCCATATACTGTGCTGGTTACCGGATAGGTAGGATGTAGGGAGATTTATCATATATAGATATATGATACCATATACTGTGCTGGTTACCGGATAGGGAGGTATGTACGGGTAGATTATCCTATATAGATATATAGATACCATATACTGTGCTGGTTAAGGATAGGTAGGATGTAAGGGTAGATTATCATATATAGATACCATATACTGTTGGTTACGGATAGGTAGGATGTAAGGGTAGATTTATCTATGATATAGATCATATACTGTGCTGGTTACCGGATAGGTAGGATGTAAGGGTAGATTTATCATATAGATATATGATACCATATACTGTGCTGGTTACCGGATAGGTAGGATGTAAGGGATAGATTTATCATAATAGATATATAGATCCATATACTGTGCTGGTTACCGGATAGGTAGGATTAAGGGAGGATTTATCATATATAGATATATAGATACCATATACTGTGTGGTTACCGGATAGGTAGGATGTAAGGGTAGATTTATCATATATAGATATATAGATACCATATACTGTGCTGGTTACCGGATAGGTAGGATGTAAGGGTAGATTTATCATATATAGATATACAGATACCATATACTGTGCTGGTTACCGGATAGGTAGGATGTAAGGGTAGATTTATCATATATAGATATACAGATACCATATACTGTGTGGTTACCGGATGGTAGGATTAAGGTAGAGTTATCATATATAGATATACAGATACCATATACTGTGCTGGTTACGGATGTAGGATGTAAGGATAGATTTATCATATATAGATATATAGATAATATACTGTGCTGGTTACCGGATAGGTAGGATGTAAGGTAGATTTATCATATATAGATATATAGATATCATATACTGTGCTGGTTCCGGATAGGTAGGATGTAAGGCTAGATTTATATAATATAGATATATAGAACCATATACTGTGCTGGTTACCGGATAGGTAGGATGTAAGGGTAGATTTATCATATATAGATTATAGATACCATATACTGTGCTGGTTACCGATAGGTAGGATGTAAGGGTAGATTTATCATATATAAGATAATAGATCCATATACTGTGCTGGTTACCGATAGGTAGGATGTGGTAGATTTATCATATATAGATATATAGATACATTACTGTGCTGGTTACCAGTAGGTAGGATGTAGGGATTTATCATATAAGATATATAGATACCATATACTGTGTGGTTACCGATAGGTAGGATGTAGGGTAGATTTATCATATATAGATATATAGATACCATATACTGTGCTGGTTACCGGATAGGTAGGATGTAAGGGTAGATTTATCATATATAGATATAGATACCATATACTGTGCTGGTTACCGGATAGGTAGGATGTAAGGGTAGATTTATCATATATAGATACCATATACTGTGCTGGTTACCGGATAGGTAGGATGTGAAGGGTAGATTTATCATATATAGTATATAGATATCATATACTGTGCTGGTTAACGGATAGGTAGGATGTAAGGGTAGATTTATCAATATAGTATAGATACATATAATGTGCTGGTTACGAAGGTAGGATGTAAGGGTAGATTTATCTATATAGATATATAGATACCATATACTGTGCTGGGTACCGGATAGGTAGGATGTAAGGGTAGATTATCATATATAGATATATAGATACCATATACTGTGCTGGTACCGGATAGGTAGGATGTAAGGGTAGATTTATCATATATAGATATATAGATACCATATACTGTGCTGGTTACCGGATAGGTAGGATGTAAGGGTAGATTATCATATATAGATATATAGATACCATATACTGTGCTGGTTACGGATAGGTAGGATGTAAGGGTAGATTTATCATATATAGATATATAGATACCATATACTGTGCTGGTTACCGGATAGGTAGGATGTAAGGGTAGATTTACATATATAGATATATAGATACCATATACTGTGCTGGTTACCGGATAGGTAGGATGTAAGGGAGATTATCATATATAGATATAGATACCATATACTGTGTGGTTACCGGATGTGGTGGAGTAAGGGAGATTTATCATAATAGATATACAGATACCATATACTGTGCTGGTTACCGGATAGGTAGGATGTAAGGCTAGATTTATCATATATAGATATCAGATACCATATACTGTGCTGGGACCGGATAGGTAGGATATAAGGATAGATTTATCATAATAGATATACAGATACCATATACTGTGCTGGTTACCGGATAGGTAGGATGTAAGGGGAGATTTATCATATATAGATATACAGATACCATATACTGTGCGGTTACCGGATAGGTAGGATGTAAGGATAGATTTATCATATATAGATATACAGATATCATATACTGTGCGGTTACCGGATAGGTAGGATGTAAGGCTAGATTATCATATATAGATATATAGATATCATATACTGTGCTGGTTACCGGATAGGTAGGATGTAAGGCTAGATTTATCATATATAGATATACAGATACCATATACTGTGTGGTTACCGGATAGGTAGGATGTAAGGGTAGATTTATCATATAGATATAAGATACCATATACTGTGTGTTACCGGAGAGGTAGGATGTAAGGGGTAGATTTATCATATATGGATATATAGATACCATATACTGTGCTGGTTACCAGATAGGTAGGATGTAAGGGTAGATTATCATATATGGATATATAGATACCATATACTGTGCTGGTTACTGGATAGGTAGGATGAAAGGGTAGATTTATCATATATAGATATACAGAACCATATACTGTGCTGGTTACCGGATAGGTAGGATGTAAGGGTAGATTTTATCATATATAGATATATAGATACCATATACTGTGCTGGTTACCGGATAGGTAGGATGTAAGGGTAGATTATCATATATAGATATATAGATACCATTACTGTGTGGTTACCAGATAGGTAGGATGTAAGGGTAGATTTATCATATATAGAATATAGATACCATATACTGTGCTTGTTACGGATAGGTAGGATGTAGATTTATCATATATAGATATATAGATACCATATACTGTGCTGGTGTACAGATAGGTAGGGTAAGGCTAGATTTATCATATATAGATATATAGATACCATATACTGTGCTGGTTACCGATAGGTAGGATGTAAGGCTAGATTATCATATATAGATACCATATACTGTGCTGGTTACCAGATAGGTAGGATATAAGGGTAGATTTATCATATATAGTATATAGATACCATATACTGTACTGGTTACCAGATAGGTAGGATGTAAGTGTAGATTATCATATCTAGATATATAGATACCATATACTGTGCTGGTTACCAGATAGGTAGGATGTAAGGCTAGATTTTCATATATAGATGTATTAGATATATATACTGTGCTGGTTACCAGATAGGTAGGAAGTAAGGCTAGATTTTACATATAGAGATATATAGATATCTATATTGTGCTGGTTACCAGATAGGTAGGATGTAAGGCTAGATGTATCATATATAGATATATAGATAACATATACTGTGCTGGTACCAGATAGGTAGAAGTAAGGCTAGATTTATCATATATAGATATATAGATACCATATACTGTGCTGGTTACCAGATAGGTAGGATGTAAGGGTAGATTTATTATATAGATATATAGATACCATATACTGTGCTGGTTACCAGATAGTGGTAGGAAGTAAGGCTAGATTTATCATATATAGATATATAGATACCTATCCTGTGTGGTTACCAGATAGGTAGGATGTAAGGTAGATTTATCATATATAGATATATAGATATCATATACTGTGCTGGTTACCAGATAGGTAGGATGTAGGCTAGATTTATCATATATAGATATGTAGATACCATATACTGTGCTGGTTACCAGTAGGTAGGATGTAGGCTAGATTATATATATAGATATATGATATAATATACTGTGCTGGTTACCAGATAGGTAGGATGTAAGGGTAGATTTATATATATAGATATAGATACCATATAGTGTGCTGGTTACCAGATAGGTAGAATGTAAGGCTAGGTTTATCATATATAGATATAGATACCATATACTGTGCTGGTTACCGGTTAGGTAGGATGTAAGGCTAGATTTATCAATATAGATATATAGATATATACTGTGCTGGTTACCAGAAGGTAGGATGTAAGGGTAGATTAATCATATATGATACATAGATACCATATACTGTGCTGGTGTACCAGATTGTTAGGATGTCAGGGTAGATTAACATATATAGATATATAGATACCATATAGTGTGTGGTTACCAGATAGGTAGGATGTAAGGCTAGGTTTCATATATAGGTATAGATACCATATACTGTGCTGGTTACCAGATAGGTAGGATGTAAGGGTAGATTTATCATATATAGATATATAGATACCATATACTGTGCTGGTTACCAGATAGGTAGGATGTAGGCTAGATTTATCATATAGAGATATATAGATACCATATACTGTGCTGGTTCAGATAGGTAGGATGTAAGGGTAGATTTATCATATATAGATATATAGATACCATATACTGTGCTGGTTACCAGATAGGTAGGATGTAAGCTAGTTATCATATATAGATATATAGATACCATATACTGTGCTGGTACCAGATAGGTAGGATGTTAAGGGTAGATTTATCATATAGAGATATATAGATACCATATACTGTGCTGGTTACCGGATAGTTAGGATGTAAGGGTAGATTTATCATATATAGATATATAGTAACATATACTGTGCTGGTTACCAGTTGTTAGGAGTAAGAGCTAGATTTATCATATAGAGATATATAGATACCATATACTGTGCTGGTTACCCGATAGGTAGGATGTAAGGGTAGTTTATCATATATAGATATATAGATACCATATACTGTGCTGGTTACCAGATAGGTAGGATGTAAGGCTAGATTTATCTATAGAGATATATAGATACCATATACTGTGCTGGTTACCAGATAGGTAGGATGTAAGGGTAGATTTCATATATAGATATATAGATACCATATACTGTGCGGTTACCAGATAGGTAGGATGTAAGGCTAGATTATCATATATAGATATATAGATACCATATACTGTGCTGGTTACCGATAGGTAGGAGTAAGGGTAGATTAATCATATATAGATATATAGATACCATATTACTGTGCTGGTTACCGGATAGTTAGGATGTAAGGGTAGATTTATCATATATAGATATATAGATACCATATACTGTGCTGGTTACCGGATAGGTAGGATGTAAGGGTAGATTTATCATTATAAGATATAGATACCATTACTGTGCTGGTTACCGGATAGGTAGAATGTAAGGGTAGATTTATCATATATAGATATATAGATACCATATACTATGCTGGTTACCGGATAGGTAGGATGTAAGGGTAGATTTCATATATAGATATATAGATACCATTACTGTGCTGGTTACCGGATAGGTACGATGTAAGGGTAGATTTATCATTATATAATAGATACCATATACTGTGCTGGTTACCAGATAGGTAGGATGTAAGGGTAGATTTATCATATATAGATATATAGATCCATATACTGTGCTGGCTACCAGATAGGTAGAATGTAAGGGTAGATTTATCATATATAGATATATAGATACCATATACTGTGGCTGGTTACCAGATAGGTAGGATTAAGGGTAGATTATCATATATAGATATATAGATACCATATACTGTGCTGGTTACATATAGGTAGGATTGTAAGGGTAGATTATCAAATATAGATATATAGATACCATATACTGTGCTGGTTAACAGATAGGTAGGATGTAAGGGTAGATTTATCATATATAGATATATGAGACCATATACTGTGCTGGTACCAGATAGGTAGGATGTAAGGGTAGATTTATCATATATAGATATATAGATACCATATACTGTGCTGGTTACCGGATAGGTAGGTGATGTAGATTTATCATATATAGATATATAGATACCAATATACTGTGCTGGTTACCAGATAGGTAGGATGTAAGGCTAGATTTATCATATATAGATATATAGATACCATATACTGGTGGGGTTACCGGATAGGTAGGATGTAAGGGTAGATTTATCATATATATATATAGATAATCATACTGTGTGGTACCGGATAGGTAGGATGTAAGGGTAGATTTATCATATATAGATTTATAGATACCATATACTGTGTGGCTACCATATAGGTAGGATGTAAAGGTAGATTTATCAAAATAGATTATAGATACCATATACTGTGCTGGTTAACAGATAGGTAGGATGTAAGGGTAGATTTATCATATATAGATATATAGATACCATATACTGTGCTGGTTACCAGATAGGTAGGATGTGAAGGGTAGATTTTCATATATAGATATATAGATACCATATACTGTACTGGTGTTCCGGATAGGTAGGATGTAAGGGTAGATTATCATATATAGATATATAGATACCATATACTGTGCTGGTTACTAGATAGGTAGAATGTAAGGGTAGATTTATCATATATAGATATATTAGATACCATATACTGTGCTGGGTACCAGATAGGTAGGATGTAAGGGTAGATTTATCATATATAGATATATAGATACCATATAGTGTGCTGGTTACCAGATAGGTAGGATGTAAGGCTAGATTTATCATATATAGATATATAGATACCTATACTGTGCTGGTTACCAGATAGGTAGAATGTAAGGGTAGATTTATATATATAGAATATAGATACCATATAGTGTGCTGGTACCAGATAGGTAGAATGTAAGGGTAGATTTATCATATATGATATATAGATACCATATAGTGTGCTGGTTACGGATAGGTAGGAAAAATAATAATATATTATGATTAATTAATGTAGGGGTTCCCAGAGACACGACAATGTCACTGGTAGTGTCCACACAATGTCACTGGTAGTGTCCACACAATGTCACTGGTAGTGTCCATACAATGTCACTGGTAGTGTCCACACAATGTCACTGGTAGTGTCACACAAGTCAATGTAGTGTCATACAATTCAGGTAGTGTCCATACAATGTCACTGGTAGTGTCCACACAAGTCACTGGTAGTGTCCACACAATGTCACTGGTGTGTCCACACAATGTCATGGTAGTGTCCACACAATGTCACTGGTAGGTCCACACAATGTCACTGGTAGTGTCCACACAAGTCACTGGTAGTGTCCACACAATGTCCATGGTAGTGTCCACACAATGTCACTGGTAGTGTCCAACCACAATGTCATGGTAGTGTCCACACAATGTCACTGGTAGTGTCCACACAATGTCACTGGTAGTGTCCACACAGTGTCACTGGTAGTGTCCACACAGTGTCACTGGTAGTGTCCACACAATGTCACTGGTAGTGTCCACACAATGTCACTGGTAGTGTCCACACAATGTCACTGGTAGTGGGCCATACAATGTCACTGGTAGGTCCACACATGTCATGGTAGTGTCCATACAATGTCACTGGTAGTGTCCACACAATGTCACTGGTTAGTGTCCACACAATGTCACTGGTAGTGGTACAATCAATGTCACATGGTAGTGTCCACACAATGTCACTGGTAGTGGCCATACAAGTCATGGTAGTGTCCATACAATGTCACTGGTAGTGTCCACACAATGTCACTGGTAGTGTCCATACAATGTCACACTGGTAGTGTCCACACATGTCACTGGTAGTGTCCATACAATGTCACTGTAGTGTCCACACAATGTTACTGGTAGTGTCCACACAATGTCACTGGTAGTGTCCACACAATGTCACTGGTAGTGATCCACCACAATGTCACTGGTAGTGTCCACACAATGTCACTGGTAGGTCCACAACATGTCATGGTAGTGTCCAAACAATGTCACTGGTAGTGTCCACACACAATGTCACTGGTAGTGTCCACACAATGTCACTGGTAGTGTCCACACAATGTCACTGGTAGTGTCCACACAATGTCACTGGTAGTGTCCACACAATGTCACTGGTAGTGTCCACACAATGTCACTGGTAGTGTCATACAAGTCACTGGTAGTGTCCACACAATGTCAATGGTAGTGTCCACAACAATGTCACTGGTAGTGTCCACACAATGTCACTGGTAGTGTCCACACACAATGTCACTGGTAGTGTCCACACATGTCACTGGTAGTGTTACACACAATGTCATGGTAGTGTCCACACAATGTCACTGGTAGTGTTACACAATGTCACTGGTAGTGTCCACACAATGTCACGGTAGGTCCCACACTGTCACTGGTAGTGTCCACCACAATGTCACTGGTAGTGTCCACACAATGTCACTGGTAGTGTCCATACAATGTCACTGGTAGTGTCAACCAATGTCATGGTAGTGTCCATACAATGTCACTGGTAGTGTCCAACAGAATGTCACTGGTAGTGTCCACACAATGTCACTGGTAGTGTCCATACAATTGGCACATGGTAGTGTCCACACATGTCACTGGTAGTGTCCATACAATGTCACTGGTAGTGTCACAGAATGTCACTGGTAGTGTCCACACAATGTCAATGGTAGTGTTCCATACAATGTCATGGTAGTGTCCACAAGAATGTCACTGGTAGTGTCCACCCAATGTCATGGTAGTGTCCACACAATGTCACTGGTAGTGTCCACACAATGTCACTGGTAGTGTCCACACAATGTCACTGGTAGTGTACACACAATGTCACTGGTAGTGTCCACACAATGTCACTGGTAGTGTTCACACAATGTCACTGGTAGTGTCCACACAATGTCACTGGTAGTGTCC
>CM033476.1:309901409-309983772 GCA_019447015.1 Hymenochirus boettgeri
ATGTACTAAACACATGTTAAGCAGCGGAGAGACACCCCGATTGTGCATGTACGTTTAACTGAACAACACAATGTATCCACATAAAGACAGCCGATATGTTCATTAACAGGTACGGAACACACATGTAATCACAGTAGAACAACGTTGTTACACTGTAACAGGGTGTACTGAACACCATAAGAACTGAACAACACAATGTAAATCAAGGTAAATTTACAGATTTGGTAAAGAGACACCGATTGTTAGCATGTAACAGTGTAACTGAACAACCATATGTAACCCACAGGTAAAGAAGACACCAATAGTTAGCATGTAACAGTGTAACTGAACAATCGGATGGAACCCACAGGTGAACAGACACCAAAAGCTAGCATATAACAGTGTTCTTTACTAGCCTTGGTTTCCATTTCCCTGTAGATTACATTGTGTGGTTTAGTTACACTGCACTGCATGCTCAGTGTGTCAGTTTTTCTTGTATATTAAAAGTGGTACGTATCGGTTTCCCTGTAGATTACACGGTCTTTGGTTAGGTTACGCTGTGTAATGCAAGCTGCGTGTGCCAGTTGTATAGTAAAAACACTGCATCAGTTTCTCTGTAAATGCAATGTTATGTATGTCAGTCCTCTGTGCTCAGCAGGTTTTGTGTGTCAGGTTCCTAGTATATTGCAATAGTATATTGCACTTTTTTTTAACCACATCACTGTCTTGGTGGCCTGGGGAACGTGTAGTCTCTGTGTTATATATGTATGTATGTATATGTTTATTTATAAAGCGCCACTTGGGGACGCAGAGCTGTACAGTAACAAAATACAATAAAGTCATACAAGGGGGATAAATACATAGATAGTTCAGTACATACATTTATAACTTATATAAATAGAAGTGCTAGAGCTTTGCCAAAAGAGGGAAGGAGGTCCCTGCCCTGTAGAGCTTACAATCTAGTTAGGTGAGTAACATACAGATACAATGGAATGGGTATAAGGGATGGAGTGAGACGTATGCAGTGCAAATAAAACAATCAAATACTGTGCTGGTTACCAGATAGGTAGGATGTAAGGGTAGATTTATCATATATAGATATATATATACCATATACTGTGCTGGTTACCAGATAGGTAGGATGTAAGGGTAGATTTATCATATATAGATATATAGATACCATATACTGTGCTGGTTACCGGATAGGTAGGATGTAAGGGTAGATTTATCATATATAGATATATAGATACCATATAATATGCTGGTTACCAGATAGGTAGGATGTAAGGGTAGATTTATCATATATAGATACCATATACTGTGCTGGTTACCACATAGGTAGGATGTAAGGGTAGATTTATCATATATAGATATATAGATACCATATACTGTGCTGGTTACCAGATAGGTAGGATGTAAGGGTAGATTTATCATATATAGATACCATATACTGTGCTGGTTACCGGATAGGTTGGATGTAAGGCTAGATTTATCATATATAGATATATAGATACCATATACTGTGGTGGTTACCAGATAGGTAGGATGTAAGGGTAGATTTATCATATATAGATATATAGATACCATATACTGTGCTGGTTACCGGATAGGTAGGATGTAAGGGTAGATTTATCATATACAGATATATAGATACCATATACTGTGCTGGTTGCCGGATAGGTAGGACGTAAGGGTAGATTTATCATATATAGATATATAGATACCATATACTGTGCTGGTTACCTGATAGGTAGGATGTAAGGGTTAGTAGAATTTTTTTGAATCATATAGATATATTAAGATACCATATCTGTGCTGGTTACCGGATAGGTAGGTGTAAGGGTAATTTATCATATATAGATATATAGATACCTTAACTGTGCTGGTACCGATAGGTAGGATGTAAGGGTAGATTTATCATATATAGATATATAGATACCATATACTGTGGTGGTTACCAGATAGGTAGGATGTAGGGTAGAGTTATCTATATAGAATAGATACCATATACTGTGTGGTTTACGGATAGGTTGATGTAAGGGTAGATTATCATATATAGATATATAGATCCATATTAATTTGCTGGTTACCAGATAGGTAGGATGTAAGGGTAGATTTATCATATATAATTAGATACCATATACTGTGCTGGTTACCAAGGTAGGAGGATGTAAGGGTAGATTTATTTAAATAGATATATAGACATATACTGTGGTGGTTACCAGAAGGTAGGATGTAAGCGGTAGATTTATCATATATAGATATATAGATCCATATACTGTGCTGGTTACCGGATAGGTAGGATGTAAGGGTAGATTTATCATTATAGATTAGAGATATCATACTGTGCTGGTTACCGGAAGGTGGATGTAAGGCTAGATTTATCATATAAGATTATAGATACCATTATACTGTGGGTGGTACCAGATAGGTAGGATGTAAGGTAGAATTATCATATATTGATATAGAGAACCATATACTGTGCTGGTTACCCATAGGTAGGATGTAAGGGTAGTATTATTTTCATATATTGATATATAGATACCATATACTGTGCTGGTTACCGGATAGGTAGGATGTAAGGGTAGATTTATCATAATTAGATATAGATACCATATACTGTGTGGTTACCGGATAGGTAGGATGTAAGGGTAGATTTATCATATATAGATATATAGATACACATATACTGTGGTGGTTACCGGATAGGTGACGTAAGGGTAGATTTATCATTATAGATATATAGATACCAATACTGTGCTGGTTACCTGATGGTAGGATGTAAGGGTAGATTTATTCATATATAGATATTAGATAACATATACTGTGGTGGTTACATAGGTAGGATGTAAGGGTAGAGGATCATATATAGATATATAGAAACCATATACTGTGCTGGTTACCGGATAGGTAGGATGTAAGGGTAGATATATAAATAGATATATAGATACCCTATTACGTGCTGGTTACCAGATAGGTAGGATGTAAGGGTAGATTTTATTATCATATGATATATATACCATATACTGTGGTGGTTACCAGATAGGTGGATGTAAGGGGTAGATTATTCTATATAGATATATAGATACATACTGTGCTGGTACCGATAGGTAGGATGTAAGGTAGATTTATCATATATAGAGATATAGATACCATATATATGCTGGTTACCGAGATAGGTAGGTTAGGGTAGATTTATCAATATAATAGATTGACCATATACTGTGCTGGTTACCACATAGGTAGGATGTAAGGGTAGATTTATCATTATAGATATATAGATACCATTACTGTGCTGGTTACCAGATAGGTAGGATGTAAGGTAGATTTATCATATATAGATACCATATTACTGTGCTGGTTACCGGATAGGTTGGATGTAGGCTAGATTTATCATATATGATATATAGATACCATATACTGTGGTGGTTACCAGATAGGTAGGATGTAAGGGTAGATTTATCCATATGATATATAGATACCATATACTGTGCTGGTTACCACATAGGTAGGATGTAAGGGTAGATTTATCATATATAGATATATAGATACCTATACTGTGCTGGTTACCGGATAGGTAGGATGTAGGGTAGATTTATTCATATATAGATATATAGAACCATATACTGTGCTGGTACCGATAGTAGGATGTAAGGGTAGATTTATCATATAACAGATATATAGATACCATAAACTGCTGGTTGCCGGATAGGTAGGACGTAAGGGTAGATTTATCATATATAGATATATAGATAACCATATACTGTGCTGGTTACCTGATAGGTAGGATGTAAGGGTAGATTTATAATATATAGAATATATAGATACCATATTACGTGTGGGTTTACCAGATAGGTAGGATGTAAGGTAGAGTTATCATATATAGATATATAGAACCATTACTGTGCTGGTACCGGATAGGTAGGATGTAAGGTAGATTTATCATATATAGATATATAGATACCATATAATATGCTGGTTACCAATAGGTAGGATGTAAGGGTAGAGATTTATATATATAGATACCATATACTGTGCTGGTTACCACATAGGAGGATGTAAGGGTAGATATCATATAGATATATATAGATACCATATACTGTGTGGTTACCAGATAGGTAGGATGTAAGGTAGATTTATCATATATAGATATATAGATACCGTATACTGTGCTGGTTACCGGATAGGTAGGAGTAAGGGTAGATTATCATATATAGATATATAGATATCGTATACTGTGCGGTTACCGGATAGGTTGGATGTAAGGGTAGATTTATCATATATATATAATAGATACCATATACTGTGGTGGTTACCAGATAGGTAGGATGTAAGGGTAGATTTATCAATATAGATAATTAGATACCATATACTGTGCTGGTTACACATAGGTAGGATGTAAGGGTAGAGTTATCATATTAGATATATAGATACCATATACTGTGCTGGTTACCGGATAGGTAGGATGTAAGGGTAGATTTATCATATATAGATATATAGATACCATATACTGTGGTGGTTTACCAGATAGGTAGGATGTAAGGGTAGAGTTATCATATATAGATATATAGAAACCATATACTGTGCTGGTTACCGGATAGGTAGGATGTAAGGGTAGATTTATCATATATAGATATATAGATACCATATAATATGCTGGTTACCAGATAGGTAGGATGTAAGGGTAGATTTATCATATATAGATACCATATACTGTGCTGGTTACCACATAGGTAGGATGTAAGGTAGATTTATCATATATAGATATATAGATACCATATACTGTGCTGGTTACAGATAGGTAGGATGTAAGCGTAGATTTATCATATATAGATATAGATACCTATACTGTGCTGGTTACCGGAATAGGTAGGATGTAAGGGTAGATTTATCATATTAGATATATAAGATACGTATACTGTGCTGGTACCAGATAGGTTGGATGTAAGGTAGATTTATCATATATAGATATATAGATACCATATACTGTGGTGGTTACCAGATAGGTAGGATGTAAGGGTAGATTTATCATATATAGATATATAGATACCATATACTGTGCTGGTTACCAGATAGGTAGGATGTAAGGGTAGATTTATCATATATAGATATATAGATACCATATACTGTGCTGGTTACCGGATAGGTAGGATGTAAGGGTAGATTTATCATATATAGATATATAGATACCCATATACTGTGCTGGTTACGGATAGGTAGGATGTAAGGGTAGATTTATCATATATAGATATATAGATACCATATACATGTGCTGGTTACCGGATAGGTAGGAGTAAGGGTAGATTTATCATATATAGATATAGATACCATATACTGTGCTGGTTACCTGATAGGTAGGATGTAAGGGTAGATTTATCATATATAGATATATAGATACCATATACTGTGGTGGTTACCAGATAGGTAGGATGTAAGGGTAGAGTATCATAATAGATATATAGAAACCATATACTGTGCTGGTTACCGGATAGGGAGGATGTAAGGGTAGATGTATATAAATAGATATTATAGATACCATATACTGTGATGGTTACAGATAGTAGGATTGTAAGGGTAGATTTATCATATATAGATATATAGATACCATATAATATGCTGGTTACCAGATAGGTAGGATGTAAGGGTAGATTTATCATATATAGATACCATATACTGTGCTGGTTACCACATAGGTAGGATGTAAGGGTAGATTTATCATATATAGATATATAGATACCATATACTGTGCTGGTTACCAGATAGGTAGGATGTAAGCGTAGATTTATCATATATAGATATATAGATACCGTATACTGTGCTGGTTACCGGATAGGTAGGATGTAAGGGTAGATTTATCATATATAGATATATAGATATCGTATACTGTGCTGGTTACCGGATAGGTTGGATGTAAGGCTAGATTTATCATATATAGATATATAGATACCATATACTGTGGTGGTTACCAGATAGGTAGGATGTAAGGGTAGATTTATCATATATAGATATATAGATACCATATACTGTGCTGGTTACCACATAGAATGTAAAGCTATAGTTAAACCTGCTGATTGAGGTTTCTTGACGTAGAGAGAGGGGAATAGAATTCCAGAGGGTGGGAGCCACAAGAGAGAAAGGTTTAAGGCAAGAGGAAGCAGTGTGAGTGGGGGGTCTGTACAGGAGCTGGTTCTGCGATGAGCGGAGGGTACGGACAGGAACATATGGGGAGACTAGAGAGGAAATATAAGGAGGTGCAGCAGAGTGAAGAGATTTAAATGTTAGGAGAAGGATTTTGTGTACAATGTGCTGTTTAACAGGGAGACTGATTGTTGTCCGGTACAGAGGAGATTTGGGATCCGGTTTATTAGAGAGTGAAACAATACGTGTGGCAGAGTTAAGTATAGACTGAAGAGGAGAGAGGTGGGAAGCAGGAAGACCAGTAAGTAGTAGGTTACAATATTCCAGGCGTGATAGGTGAGAGCATAGCAGTGGTCGGCAGAGAAAGGAACCGGCGGATTTTGACTATATTTGGCTATATTGCAAAGGAAAAAGTGGAAGGTTTTCGCAACATAGTTAATGGGGTTAGAAAAGAAGAGAGAGGAATCCAGGATTGAGAAAGAAATTCCATGGAACCCAAGCTGTTCCTCTTAACAGATAGAGATTCTAATGAACAATGTAAATCCTATTGGAAAATGTTTTAAAGAAAAAAGTGCAACGACCCAATTTCAAGTCTTGTGACACCGATGACATAGATAAACTACAATATTAACAGATGACATAGCTAAGCACCGTTTCTAAGGATATCATTTGCAAGAGCACTTCCTTGTTGTTGTTGCCCCCCTTCCCGTCCCTCACGGTGCGTCCCCCCACTTCCCAGAGCATCCATAAACACACACACACCCTGGTGCATTCCCCCCCTTGACAAATGCATTTTCTTCAATACAACAAAAAGTAACCAAATCATCTGAACTTTCTATAAGCCCACCACTTAAGACAAAGTTATTTCCTGGCTATGGGTCTCTGTAATAATAATTTAGGGGGAGTTTTGGCTTCAATTCCTTTTCCCATTGTGCAAATAAGGTCTTATTTTCTTCTCTACGTTTTTTTACATGTGTTGTGTTGCCACCTCCTTCCCCTGCTCAATGAGCTTTTAGGAACTTGAGCATGTGCAAAGAATGCAGGAGAGGAAAGAGCAGTCAATCATTGATGATGTCACATCTTTGATTGACTGCATGGAGAGAGAAGCCAGCTTCCTCTGTCATTAGTTATCCTTAAATATCAGGTTAGTAATACATCTAATAATGTGCTAACTATATTGGATGGAATTGGAGCAGTTTAATGACAAGTGACCAGTTTTCCGTATCAAGGTTAACCATCCCTTTAAGGAGGCGAAGGGAAATAAGATTCTTATGCGATGGCTGGAAACCCTCAACCACTTAATGATTCCATGTCATCTCTCTTTCCCTGCACATCTATCAAGAAATGCAATAAATTATTAAGCAGAACGGAAAGGAACCATGTGTCTCCGTGATTTGTATCCCTTCCTTCCACCTGCCTGCACCCCTTCCGAGGTCAGATTTTTTGGTAGTACAGTTTGGCCTGTCTTACTGAGGAATGCATGTCTAATGCTGCTCAGCTGTTCTATCCGCCTCTTACAACATGCAGAGCTAAGGCACTCAGCACTACTCAAAATGGTACAGTGCGGAGGGAATGTGGCACATGCAGGGCCCAGTTTAAGGTCTGAGGGGTGGGCAGAAGATCATGTACTGTCCCTGCCGTTATGTCCCTGTTAGGAGCATTAATCTTTATTAATAACTGTACAATGTTCTGCTGAAAGCCAAACAAGAGACAGAAGACAGGAGAGATGCTTTGCATACAAACCATGGCAGGTGCAAGAAGACTATTTTAATTAGACACGTTCGATCACTGGTAATGGTAATAGCAACATGTGTTTTGACTACAATGGATTTCTCATATTGGCCAAGGAAGGAGATTTATTTGTCTGCTGTGCAGTTCACGGGACCGAGATTCACCTTTGATTGGGTTTCGTTCAAGTTTTGTTGCGGTTTAAATTAGAGTTTATAAAATGTCTTTGCCTTTTAACATGATTTTTGACTGGGATGATGGCTGGAGGCAGTGGGGACTGATGCAACAACAGGTGCCCTTGCCATTAATTTGCAGTAAACGATGAGACGTTATCTAACATCTGATTGGTTGCTACAAATTAATAGCACAGGAAAACTTTTTTTTACCTCTTCCCGCATCAGACCTGCAGTTTCTTCCTCACTCCCTTTCTTGTATAGGAAGTAGTTAAAATGAAGAGGATTTTAGAAATCTGTTTCTGGGTGAAGCACACTGAGCATGTCTGTAACCACTGGTCACATTTCTGGGATATGATATCGCTTGAAAGATTTTTTTTTTTTTTAAATGTAAAAAAAAAAGTGTTTGGTATACAAAGCTTTTGTATAAGCTGCTGCTTTTACTAGCTTTACCCAGTTTAATTTATAAAAACAAAAAAAAGAAAAGTTAAAATAATAGGGCTATATTTTTCCTTTAAACACTAGAAATAATATTATGTCCTCTATTATTTTCACAGACTGTAAACTCAGCTGCGTCCATCTGTTGGTACCCCAGCTGACAAAACCTTGGAATGACATCACAATCTCACAGGTTTTTTTTTTGTCTAATAATCGGACGGTTCCCACACAAACCCTTTTGTGCCAGGCAAGACCGTTTCCTACTATTCTGTGTGTGATTCTTCTGAACTGTTTTAAGTATTTCTGCTGAGCCAACCATAAAATCCTTTGAATGTTTTCCACTACCACGGCCATCTCTGTCTTGCAGAGGCTCGGGAAAGCCTTGAGATTTATGTAGAGTTGCAGATGTTTCAGCACAAGTAGAGATAGACGCCAAATTGCACAGCAGGCTCTTCCCCAAGAAAAAAAAACATCTGTTTTTTCAAAGTTGCTTCCCTCTTACCATAACCCCCCTCCAAACAAACATAGATCTTTTTTCACCTGCATTGGGGATAAGCATGTTATACTAGGGTCAGGGTTGACCATTTTTCTACATCATTTTCTGTGCATCAAAGAACAATGGCAAATACACACTTGGGATTTTACTGGTCTGTATACATATTGCGTGAATGAAGAGGGGGGTCTATCTTTCCACCTGCTGTACGCTTGGAAACTGTGCAGCTGTAGTTGGGAGCGCCTTGGATCTTCAACCCTTTAGCAACCCTTTAGCAGTCAAGCTAATTGCTCTCCAAAGAGATGGGAAGAATTTCCTCCCAGATCAACATGTGTCCAGATGTTTGGGGGGGTTCTACAGATGTATAAAGTGTGAAAACACAACGTTCCTCTTTATTCCTCTCTCTACAATACAAACTCATTGTTTACTTAAGTTATTTAATAACCTAATCATCTCATCCCACCTTTGACACACAATGTCAGATGGCTCAGGGGAAGGGGATTAAACCAAACCAATGACTAAGAATAGAATTAAACTCATTTATATCTCTGGGTACAGTGTTAGATGAGAAGTTATGTTTTTAGATCACACAATCCCCCTTGCTATGGGGGGCAAATGCAGATATCCCACTCTTCCCGGTAGTTACTGGAATCACATTCTGGGGTGGTCTCCTGCACACCGGTGAGACCACCCCAAACTCCCGTGAGGGTGTTCCAGTGAAATTCTGGGTTACTGACAGGTAAAGTAGGTTAAAAAGCAGAAATATGGCCAGAAATAACATCATATTCAGGGGGTGGGGTGGGGTGTATGGTTGCCAGCACTCGAGCTTGCATTGGGAACCAAAGTCCCCGAGGTGTGTATCGAAAGGCACATTTGCCAGGGTTGGCTGTCTGCAAATACGTAGGTGAGATCACAATGAACATTTTACTCTACGATACGATCTTCATTCAAATTACTGGACGAGCACAGCTCACCGTATGATTGGCTGTGTGTGGCATTTCAATCGCAAAAGATTACAGCCAACGGTTGCAGGCTGGGCAGTGAATCAGAAGTCAATCATCAGTTGTAATGACTGCATGGAGGGAGGATCCAGCTTACTCTGCCAGAATGGAGATAAAATAATTATCCTTAAATATCTGGTTAGTAATGCAGATAAAGTTCTGAATATATCAGTTGGGGTTGGGGACAGGAGACTGAGAAATGACCTTTAAAAGGACAAATACTCAGCTTCCCCGATCCTCTCCTCTTTGCACTACCTGATATACCCAGTGGGGGGACCAAAACTGCTAAACCCAGCAATGACCTAGCAAAAGATTCCTTCATCAGTCTGGTCTATTTCCATGTTTGCAGGCAGCGATCCGGCTTCTTGCATATCACGTCTTCTCGCGGTTCGTGTCTCTGACAGTCTGGAACGCTATAGTGGGATATTTCACTAGACACTTTATGGATAGATTTTTTTCAAGAACTTTATTCTTTAAAGGCCATGTCCACCTCAAAAATTTAGCATTCAAGAGAACACCCACCAAAACCCAGGTTTCATTTTACTTACAGTTAGCAAAGATGTCCACAGACTGTGTAATTCCCCTGATCCATCCTTACAAACCCCGATCCATGGCCGCAGCTCCGTTACTTCCTGGTAACGTCCGTCAGTCACTAGACTTTTTGGCACCTGACAACAAAATTCCAAATGCTGCCCCCCCTCACCGTCCGAAGGGGTGTGGTTTTATATTCAAAAGTGGGTGGTGCTTTGTCCGGAAGTAGAGGGAAGCCCGCAGGACTGGATAATGGATAATGGCAATCGGGCACCAGGCATATGCCGCAGGTTGAAGTGCAATGTAATTTTTTTTCAATGGCATCAAAACAGCCCTACAGGGAGCCGCTTCACTCTGCCTCATTAGGGAGGCGGCCCTGTCACAGCCAATGGCTGGCAACAGTTACCGAACGAGCCTCTGCTACTGCTGCACGCGCCCGTAAAGGGTACGTGCAGCAGCAGAGGCGTGGACTAAGCATGATGGATCGTGGGAATGTAAGGCTTGGGGGAAGCTTTACTAACTGTAAGTAAAACGGAACCTGGGTTTTGGGGGGTGTTCTCTTGAATGTTACATTTTTGTACATTCTATGGGATTTTGCTTATACAAATCCCATAGAACATTACGGACTTGCTTCTCTCAATGATATTTAGGTTATTTCACTGCATTTTGACTTACTAGTGATTTGGTTGAGGTTAGTTTAAGTAGATAACGCACCATGTACTGGATTATGGAGAGCAGCATTTATATAGATGACTGCATTAAAGGGCATCTTGTTTTTCAATTGCCTATTGCGCTTTCACTGTAACATTTTCTTTTTTCTTATCCCAATTGGAAGCATCCTATATTTCAGCTGCCAATCAAGTGCCTCATTATCATAAACTCTTCTGTTCTGTGCGATGTTGCTATGACAGGAATAGTGACAGTTTGTAAATGTGAATTGCAGGATGCATGAAATCCACTCTTCTAGTGCTGGCTCATATTGATTACTGAGCATGCTTGACTTCAATGAAAGACTAGCCAGATTAAATGCGTCATTTAATAGTGGAAAAGGGGGATACTGAGCAAAACATTTCATTTTTTCAGATATAAGGATTCCAGATTTAAGCATACCAGATATAAGGATTCCAGTAATAAGGATACCAGATATAAGGATACCAGTTATAAGGACACCAGTTATAAGGATACCAGTTATAAGGATACCAGATATAAGGATACCAGATATAAGGATACCAGTTATAAGGATACCAGATATAAGGATACCAGATATAAGGATACCAGTTATAAGGATACCAGATATAAGGATACCAGATATAAGGATACCAGATATAAGGATACCAGTTATAAGGATACCAGTTATAAGGATACCAGATATAAGTATACCAGTTATAAGGATTCCAGTTATAAGGATACCAGTTATAAGGATTCCAGTAATAAGGATACCAGTAATAAGGATACCAGATATAAGGATACCAGATATAAGGATACCAGTTATAAGGACACCAGTTATAAGGATACCAGATATAAGGATACCAGATATAAGGATACCATATATAAGGATACCAGATATAAGGATTAGAGATGTCCGAACTTCGCAAAATCCGGTCCGCTCGAGGATCCGCGAATTTTCGGAAAAATCCGAAAATTCGAAAATCCGCGAGCGGACCCGTTAAAATTAAAAATACCCTTGAAATAACGAGATTTTTCGTATTTTCGAAAATTTTCGAAATTACGAGTTTTCACGTATTTTCGGGAATTTTCGAAATTACGAGTTTTCATGTATTTTGGAAAATATGTATTTTCGAAAATACAAGTAATCCTCGTAATTTCGAATATTTTCGAAAATACGTATGTTAGGAATTAAGAGAAACCCTTGTATTTTCGAAAATTTTTTCATGTTTTCCCGTATTTTCCGGAAATTTTCGAAAATACGTGAAAACTCGTAATTTCGAAAATTTTCGAAAATACGAAAAATCCGCGAATCGGAAGTTCGGAAGGCGGAAAATCCGGAAAAATCCGCCGTTCGCGAACGGGATAAATCCGCGGCGGATCCGGGTTCGGATCCGCGAACCGGCCATCCCTAATAAGGATACCAGTTATAAGGATACCAGTTATAAGGATACCAGTTATAAGGATTCCAGTAATAAGGATACCAGATATAAGGATACCAGATATAAGGATACCAGTTATAAGGATTCCAGTTATAAGGATACCAGTTATAAGGATTCCAGTAATAAGGATACCAGATATAAGGATACCAGATATAAGGATACCAGTTATAAGGATTCCAGTTATAAGGATTCCAGTTATAAGGATTCCAGTAATAAGGATACCAGATATAAGGATACCAGATATAAGGATACCAGATATAAGGATACCAGATATAAGGATACCATATATAAGGATACCAGATATAAGGATACCAGTTATAAGGATACCAGTTATAAGGATTCCAGTTATAAGGATACCAGTTATAAGGATTCCAGTAATAAGGATACCAGATATAAGGTACCAGATATTAAGGATAGCATATATAAGGATACCAGATATAAGGATACCAGGTTATAAGGATACCAGTTATAAGGATACCAAGATAGAAGGTTCCAGTTATAAGGATACCAGTTATAAGGATTCCAGATACTAAGGATACCAGTATAAGGATACCAGTTATAAGGATACCAGTTATAAGGATACCAGTTATAAGGATTCCGTTATAAGGATACCAGAATAAGGATGACAGTAATAGGATACCGATATAGGATACCAGTTATAAGGATTCCAGTTATAAGGATTCCAGTTATAAGTGAACAGATATAGGATTCCAGTAATAAGGATACCAGTATAAGGATTCAGTTATAAGGATACCAGATATAAGGATTCCAGTAATAAGGATACCAGCTATAAGGATTCCAGCTATAAGGATTCCAGTTAAAGGATTCCAGTTGTAAGGATACCAGTTAATAGGATTCCAGGTATAAGGATTCCAGTTATAAGGATTCCAGTTGTAAGGATACCAGTTGTAAGGATTCCAGTTATAAGGATTCCAGTTATAAGGATACCAGTTAAAAGGATTCCAGTTATAAGGATTCCAGTTTTAAGGATACCAGTTATAGGATACCAGTTATAAGGATACCAGATATAAGGATTCCAGTTATAAAGATACCAGATATAAGGATTCCAGTTATAAGGATTCCAGTTAAAGGATACCAGCTATAAGGATTCCAGCTATAAGGATTCCAGTTATAAGGATAACAGTTATAAGGATACCAGCTATAAGGATTCCAGCTATAAGGATTCCAGTTATAAGGATCCTGATATAAGGATACCAGATATAAGGATTCCAGTTATAAGGATACCAGCTATAAGGATTCAGTTATAAGGATACCAATATTAAGTATTCAGTATAAGGATACCAGATATAAGGATTCTGATATAAGGATACCAGATATAAGGATTCCAGTTATAGGATACCAGATATAAGAATTCCAGTTATAAGGATACCAGCTATAAGGATACCAGCTATAAGGATTCCAGTTATAAGGATTCCAGATATAAGGATACCAGCTATAAGGATACCAGTTATAAGGATACCAGATATAAGGATTCCAGTTATAAGGATTCCAGACATAAGGATTCAGCTATAAGGATTCCAGTTATAAGGATACCAGATATAAGGATACCAGATATAATGGATTCCAGTTATAAGGATTCCAGTTATAAGGATTCCAGTTATAAGGATTCCAGTATAAGGATACCAGATATAAGGATACCAGATATAAGGATTCCAGTTATAGGATTCCAGATATAAGGATACCAGCTATAAGGATACCAGTTATAAGGTTCCAGTTATAAGGGTACCAGCTATAAGGGTTCCAGTTATAAGGATACCATATATAGGGTTCCAGTTATAAGGATTCCAGTTATAAGGATACCAGCTATAAGGATACCAGCTATAAGGGTTCCAGTTATAAGGGTACCAGCTATAAGGATACCAGTTATAAGGATTCCAGTTTAAGGATACAGCTATAAGGATACCAGTCATAAGGATTCAGTTATGAGGATACCAGCTATAAGGATACCAGCTACAAGAACCAGTTATAAGGGTTCCAGTTATAAGGATACCAGCTATAAGGATACCAGTATAAGGATTCCAGTTATAAGGATACCAGCTATAAGGATACCAGTCATAAGGATTCCAGTTATAAGGATTCAGCTAAGGATACCAGCTATAAGGATACCAGTTATAAGGATTCCAGCTATAAGGATACCAGTTATAAGGATACAGTTATAAGGATTCCAGTTATAAGGATTCCAGATATAGGATACCAGATATAAGGATTCCAGTTATAAGGATACCAGCTATAAGGATTCCAGTTATAAGGATACCAGATATAAGGATTCCAGTTATAAGGATTCCAGATATAAGGATACCAGCTATAACGATTCAGGTATAAGGATTCCAGAATACGGATCCAGCTATAAGGATACCAGTTATAAGGATACCAGATATAAGGATTCCAGTTATAAGGATTCCAGATATAAGGATACCAGCTATAAGGATTCCAGTTATAAGGATACCAGCTATAAGGATCAGTTATAAGGATTCCAGTGTAAGTACCAGCTATAGATACAGCTAAAGGATACCAGCTAAGGGTTCCAGTTTAAGGATACCAGCTATAAGGATACCAGTTATAGATTCCAGTTATAAGGATACAGCTATAAGGATACAGTATAAGGATACAGCTATAAGGATAACAGTTATAAGGATTCCAGTTATAAGGATTCCGCTAGATAAGGATACCAGTTAAGGATACCAGTATAAGGATTCCAGTTATAGGATACCAGCTATAAGGATACCAGTTATAAGGATACCAGGTATAAGGATTCCAGTATAAGGATACTAGTTATAAGAATTCCAGTTATAAGGATACTAAGGATACCAGTTATAAGAATACAGATATAAGGATACTAGTTATAAGAATTCCAGTTATAAGGATACTAAGGATACAGTTAAAGGATACCAGATATAAGCATACCAGCTATAAGGATACTAGTTATAAGAATTCCAGTTATAGGATACTAAGGATACCAGTTATAAGTATACCAGTTATAAGGATACCAGATATAAGGATACCAGATATAAGCATACCAGCTATAAGGATACTAGTTATAAGAATTCCAGTTATAAGGATACTAAGGATACCAGTTATAAGGATACAGAATAAGGATACCAGTTATAAGGATACAGTTATAAGTATATCAGTTATAAGGATAACAGATATAAGGATACCAGTTATAAGGATACCAGTTATAAGTATACCAGTTATAAGGTTACCATATATAAGGATACCAGTTACAAGCATACCAGTTACATGGATTCCAGTTATAAGCATTCCAGTTAAAAGGATACCAGTTACTGTATTAGGATACCAGATATAAGCATACCAGTTATAAGGAACCAGTTATAGGGATACTAGTTCTAAGAATCCAGTTATAAGGATACTAGTTATAAGAATTCCAGTTATAAGGATACTAAGGATACCAGTTATAAGGATACCAGATATAAGGATACTAGTTATAAGAATTCCAGTTATAAGGATACTAAGGATACCAGTTATAAGTATACCAGTTATAAGGATACCAGATATAAGGATACCAGTTATAAGTATACCAGTTATAAGGATACTAGTTATAAGAATTCCAGTTATAAGGTACGTAGACTATAAGGATACCAGATACAGGATACAGTATAAGGACACCAGTTATAAGGATACCAGATATAAGGATACCAGATATAAGGATACCAATTATAAGTATACCAGTTATAAGGATACTAGTTATAAGAATTCCAGTTATAAGGATACCAGCTATAAGGATACCAGATATAAGGATACCAGCAGATATAAGGATACCAGTTATAAGTATACCAGTTATAAGGATACTAGTTATAAGAATTCCAGTTATAAGGATACCAGGTATAAGGATACCAGATATAAGGATACCAGTTATAAGGACACCAGTTATAAGGATACCAGATATAAGGATACCAGATATAGGATACCAGTTATAAGGATACCAGCTATAAGGATACCAGATATAAGGATACAGTATAAGGACACCAGTTATAAGGATACCAGATATAAGGATACCAGATATAAGGATACCAGATATAAGGATACCAATTATAAGTATACCAGTTATAAGGATACTAGTTATAAGAATTCCAGTTATAAGGATACCAGCTATAAGGACACCAGTTATAAGGATACCAGATATAAGGATACCAGTTATAAGGACACCAGTTATAAGGAACCAGATATGGATACCAGATATAAGGATACCAGTTATAAGTATACCAGTTATAAGGATACTAGTTATAAGAATTCCAGTTATAAGGATACCAGCTATAGGATACCAGATATAAGGACACAGTTAATTAGGATACCAGATATAAGGATACCAGTTATATGGATTCCAGTTGTAGGATCCCAGTTCTTCCAGTGCTGTCAGTTTACAAATCCTCTGCAAGGTGATCTGACCTTCTAGAAGGCTTAAGGACAGGAACTGGTTGGGATTACTTTTCTCCGCAGTGTTGGATTCCCATAAGTATTTTGACAAAGTCGAACTGTGTAAAGGACTTCATGTTATTTCCGAAATACTTGATGAGATTTACTTACAATGTTCTGTGTTGAACTTAACATCTGATTAAGCAATAAACACAAAAAAAATCGATTGTTGACATTTATTCCACAGCACTAAGCTAATGATTTACTTATTACTTTAGAAAGCAAAATATGGTGTGGATTTAAAGGACAACTAATAAAAGATAAGAAATACTGGATTTCTTATTTCTAACTAACAGATGGCTGTAACTCTCACCCCTCTAATACCGATCACTGATCAGTCTGTCGGGTTTTAAACATAGTCTTATGTGTTCCCAGCTTAATGCATCTATCCAGGGTGCTAGATTGCTGCATTCACCAATATCTGAGAACTATAAGACACATCCTTGGGAAGATGAGGCATCTATCCAGGGTGCAAGATTACCGCATTCACCAATATCTTATAACTATAAGAACCATCCTAGGGGAACATGAGGCATCAATCCAGGGTGCTAGATTGCTGCATTCACCATATATGCAACTATAAGACACAATCCTTTGGGGAAGATGAGGCATCTATCCAGGGTGCTAGATTACACATTCACACCAATATCTGAGAACTATAAGACACATCCTTTGGGGAAGATGAGGCATCTATCCAGGGTGCTAGATGCTGCATTCACCAATATCTGAGAGCTGTAAGACTTAATTCTTGGAAAGGATCATTTATCGATCCAGGGTACTAGATTGCCGATACACCAATATCTGAGAGGTGTAAGACTTAACCCTTGGGAGAGATATTGCATATATCCAGGGTGCAAGATTACCGCATTCACCAATATCTTATAACTATAAGACACATCCTTAGGGGAACATGAGGCATCAATCCAGGGTGCTAGATTGCTGCATTTACCATTATCTGAGAACTATAAGACACATCCTTTGGGGAAGATGAGGCATCAATCCAGGGTGCTAGATTACCACATTCACCAATATCTGAGAACTATAAGACACATCCTTTGGGAAGATGAGGCATCATCCAGGGTGCTAGATGCTGCATTCACCAATATCTGAGAGCTGTAAGACTTAATTCTTGGAAAGGATCATTTATCGATCCAGGGGTACTAGATTGCCGATACACCAATATCTGAGAGGTGTGAAGACTTAACCCTGGGAGAGATATTGCATTTATCCAGGGTGCTAGATTGCTGCATTCACCAATATCTGAGAGGTGAAGACTTAACCCTTGGAGGAGATATTGAATCTATCCAGGGTACTAGATTGCTGCATTCACCAATATCTGATAGGTGTAAGTAACCCTTTGGGAGAGATATGCATCTATCCAGGGTGCTAATTGCTGCATTCACCAATATCTGAGAGGTGTAAGACTTAACCCTTGGGAGAGATATTGAATCTATCCAGGGTACTAGATTGCTGCATTCACCAATATCTGATAGGTGTAAGACTTAACCCTTGGGAGAGATATTGCATCTATCCAGGGTGCTAGATTGCTGCATTCACCAATATCTGATAGGTGTAAGACTTAACCCTTGGGAGAGATATTGCATCTATCCAGGGTGCTAGATTGCTGCATTCATCAATCCTGACTGTGATCCCGCATTGCTGTAAGTCACGCAAAGGAAATTAAAGCATTGCGGGATTGCGGTCAGGTAAGACGCCTGTTTATGGCTTAAGCCTTGGGAAAGATAAGGGATCTATCCAGCATGCTGATTGCCACATCACCAATATCTGAGAGCTGTTAAGCTTTTTTATGGTTAGATAAATGTTGCAAGATATAACAGACAACAACACATTTGAACAATTATTGTGCAAAAAAACAAGACAATGACCATCAAAGACCTACGATCCATGACTTTCTTTGTGATTTTGAACAATGACTTAGCTTGTTAGCTAATCGTTAGACTGTAACATATGATCAGAACTAAAATGCGCATACAAAGCATTACAAGAAATGATATTATATATATATTACGAGCTAATTTTTTTGAATACACACACAAACTGTCTACCGCCTATATCGAGAACAAAAAATTAGCATAACCCCTGCAGGCCACGGTTACAGCACACACAACTGAAAAAAAATCTGTCATGATACAGTGTAATGCTGACTATGTAATATGCAGGTCAAACAACAGTCCAGCAGTGGCCCTAGGAGGTGTGTCATGGGTGGGTGTGGCTTACGGTTATCACTCCACCCACATAAAATTCAATTATACACATTTGGGTGGGACTTGGTGGTTGACAAACAAAAGTTATGGTAGAGCACACACGAAGAACACCTCACCCGGTTTCCAATCATACGTGGATTAAAAACTTCTTTATTATTTCACAGGATGGAAGTAACGTGTGGAAAACATCAGTTGCCTCAGCGTTTCGGGCTATTGTAGGCACTTAAAGGACAATATCAGTAAAAATGTACTTTTTAAAAATGGAAGTACCTGGGTCAAGGAGGTAGGTTAATTATTCCAATTTCCCAATATTGTTTCGTTGAGGAGCTACAGCATGTACAGTTTACACTTGATTTGCTACTTACATCCATGCTGATATAGCCCTCCACTCAAAGACACTCCCCTTGGGGCAGAGGACTTTGCCCTGGGTCTACACCCGCTACAGATCATATAAAATATAATAAAATAGAGTAAAAACGAACTAAATTATCAATCTCTATTTATTGTATTTTATTGATCCGTAAAAAAGTCATACATGGGGAACAAATACATAAATAGTTCAGTACATAAATATAGAAATTCTATAAATAAATATAAGTACTGGAGCTTGCCAAAAGAGGAAAGGAGTGCTTGGGAGTGAAGGTGACCTAAAGGGTAAATAATTGCCACAGATTCTTGTACAAGTCATTCTGAATGAGAAAGCCCGTCGGATGACTAGAGAACGTCTTCAAGAACTAAACTTCAAGTCCAGTTGATCTAATGAATACAACAGAGATACTGGGGGGGGGCTTAAGGTGCCCATAGACGCAATGATCGCAGTCATACAATCAGGTATGTTCAATCATTGGCCGCCTGGATCACGTGGCCACAATCATTGCATCTATGAGAAACTTAAATGACTAAACTGTAGTTTTTAAGCACATGAGTCTGTGGTGAGAACGCTGATTCCCACTACTTAAACTTAACTAAAAGGACACGAAACGGAGGTGAGAACGCTTATTCCCAATAGAATGCCCGGGAACACTGCAACACTTACCTACTGGCGCTCCACTCCAGCCAGAGGCTCTATAAAGTAGCTTTTCGTGGGCCTTAGATGTTTGAATTCGCAACTCATTCCCAGCTTTCCCATACAAGCACTCTACAAAAGCAGGAGGCAGCAAGGAATTGCAGGGAGTTGTAGTTTACAAGCATCTGAAAGTTGCAGGTTAGTGATTCCTGTTAATCTTCCATTGCAATGTTCTTCTCTATAATGGAGGAGTGCTTGCAATTCTGCAAAATAGTTACTTTAAGCATTATTTGTAATTAAAGGGTAAGTCCGTTATCATAAAAAATGGTATTAGGTAAATAACCTGCCAACCCTAACTCTGAAATATATAAGTCTAACCTAAAATCCTGAACAAATATAGCTGTTAAAACATGCTCTACAAAGGCAAAAAAGGTAATAAGGAAAAACTAAATAGCAATAGCAATTGGAATGAACCAATATTTTCTACTAGGGAGGAGCCTTGACAAACATACTATTAAAAAAAATTTACCCCAAGGAGCAGACCATAGGACATTCACACAAAAGTTCAATCCTGTCATTCAGCCCTTTTGGGCACATTGTGTCAAAATCAAATATAAGTCTCTGCTCCATTTTTAGGAGTTTATTATTCATATCCCCCCCCCTCCTACAATGTTTAGGGCCTCAATATAAAGAACTTTGCTTTTTTAAAGGATGCCTTATGGACCAATCAAATGATTATAACATAGTGGGTTATACAATACATTTTCAAAACTTTTAATACTTTTTTCTATCCCTCTCTTGTGTTCACTTATCCTCACATATAATTCTCGAAATGTTTTTCCAATATATTTAAGCCCACATGGGCATATAATCATATATACTTGGAGGGACCCTCCCCCATGTACCCAGGAGCCCTAGTGGAATGTCGGCGGTCATGTGACGGAAGACGCGGAAGTTGGAGCATCCATTTTGGAGCGGGCAGGGGATGTCCATATTGTAGTGTGTACCAGGAGGGAAGGTTTTTAAATCATGTAGCGGTCTTTGCTGTTTGTTTGGTCCGTGTGGGATATTGGGAGACGAGCGCTGGGGAAGTGGTATAGGAGGGTCTGGTACATGTGGTTGGCTCGTGGAACTGTCCAAAGATGGCCAAACTTTCTAAGTTTGGTTCGTTTTCGAACTGCCAAACTTCAGTTAAGTTCGATAGTTTGAAAACTAAACCCATTAAATTCAATGGAAGTCAAATAGTTTGAAAAGTTTGGATTAAATACAGATAAAATAGCAATGGTAACTGTACCAAGGAAGTGGTCTGGGGGGAAAATCTATATTACCAAAACATGTTTAAAACACTACATTTTATCACAATTGGGCAATTGTTCCACTGCTACATTCGAGCGTATGGCCAATTCGAGGGTTACTGAACAATACATTCTAGGGTTACCAGATCAAAGATGTAATCGAGGGTACCGAACGAACATTGGAGGGTTATTGTATCGAACAATACACTCGAGGGTTACCGAACGATACATTGGAGGGTTATTGTAATCGAACAATACACTCGAGGGTTACCGAACGATACATTGGAGGGTTATTGTAATCGAACAATACACTCGAGGGTTACCGAACGATACATTGGAGGGTTATTGTAATCGAACAATACACTCGAGGGTTACCGAACGATACATTGGAGGGTTATTGTTATCGAACAACAATACACTTGAGGGTTTACCGAACGATACATTGGAGGGTTATTTTATCGAACAATACACTCGAGGGTTACCGAACGATACATTGGAGGGTATATTGTAATCGAACAATACACTCGAGGGTTACCGAACGATACATTGGAGGGTTATTGTAATCGAACAATACACTCGAGGTTACGACGAACGATACATGGAGGGTTATTGTAATCGAACAATACACTCGAGGGTTACCGAACGATACATTGGAGGGTTAGTAATCGAACAATACACTCGAGGGTTACCGAACGATACATTGGAGGGTTATTGTTATCGAACAATACACTTGAGGGTTACCGAACGATACATTGGAGGGTTACCGAAATCAGAGGTTATATTTGAGGGTTACCGAAATCGAAGATACATTCGAGGGCTACCAAATTGAGGTTATCGGCAACTACATTCGATGTTTACCGAATGATACATTCGAGGGTACCAAAATCGAAGGTATATTCAAGGGTTACCAAATTGAATGCTACATTTGAGGGTTACCGAAATCAAACATAATTTGAGGGTTACTGAAATCGAAGGATATATTCAAGGGTTACTGAATTTGAACATTACATTTAAGGATTAGCAAATCGCGAATTTGATATAATTATTAAATTTTTGATAGTTATCGGAAATAAGTCAGTTTGTAGTACAGATAGTTTGGATAGTTTTATTTCATACAAACTCATAAAGTTCCACCTGAACTCAAGTCCAGTTTGGGTCCATCACTATATCAAGAGGATGAAGTAAGATATGTCAACAAATATTTAAAGGGGCCATTCTTATGAAAGATTTATTATGAGGGTGGAGTTGTCCTTTAAGTACTAATGGTTGTTGCCCCAATAGTCCGTAAATACATTCAGTATGGGGTGTGACATTCACAGATTGAAGTCGGTGAGTTTGAAGATCGGAATCCTAACTCCTCGGATGGTTACAAAACTAATCAGATACGTCTTCTCTCTACCACATTTGGGAAAACCCTGCACTTTATATTCTGTATAATTCAGTCACGGGATTATTGATTTCTTTCTTACATTCCAAGTAACTATATCCGAGCAGGGAAGAGTTTAAAATACCTTCAAAAGTCCGTTATTTTAAAACTGTATTTAAGAACAATTATACTCAAACTAACACTCACCAACACCCTACTTGCCTGACAGTACCCTAGGTCCTAGCTCTGGGTTATCTCTAGGGTTGTAATGAACTGACAAGTCGTTGGATTGGCTAATTCACAGCCATCTATTGTGTGTTTGTGATGTCACCTTCCTAGAAATGTTTAGCTACAGCTGGAAATTTACTGCCGCTGATACACACTTATTCTCCACGCCTACTACTTCCAAGACTCACTTATATTAATCCAAAAAAAAAATCCAAAACGTACACCTATACTTTATTGTGATGTAACAACACAATATTTGTTCAATCGCTGTGTGGTGCACTAATCCATAGCATTTCCATGGAAGTTCTTTGGATGTTTCTCTTGGAATTTGGGTCTGTGTATATTAGTACCGGTAATTAGAATAATTAGATGGAATAGACGCAAGCTCTTTGGGCAGAGTCTAATGTTAATATAGAATTATATATAAAATACACTACATTAGAATGAATGAATTATTATCCCAAAATATAAACAGTCCAGATGCACAATACCCCACGGGTGCAGGCTCCCAAAAATCTCCCTACTTCCCAAGGAGTATATTAAATATCAATAAAGAATGGTCGGAGTCCACTCCACCGTACTCCCAATTAGTATATTAAATATCAATAAAGAATGGTCAGGAGTCCACTCCTCCCTACTTCCCAATGAGTATATTAATATCAATAAGAATGCAGGAGTCCACCTCCCTTCTCCCAATGAGTATTAAATATCAATAAAGAATGGTCAGGAGTCCACTCTCCCTACTTCCCAATGAGTATATTAAATATCAATAAGAATGGTCGGAGTCCATCCTCCCACTTCCCAATGAGTATATAAATATCAAAAGAATGGTCAGGAGTCCTCCTCCGTACTTCCAATGAGTATATTAAATATCAATAAAGAATGGTCAGGAGGTCCAACGTCCGTACTTCCCCATGAGTATATTAAATATCAATAAAGAATGGTCAGGAGTCCACTCCTCCCTACTTCCAATGAGTATATTAATATCAAAAAAGAGTGGTCAGGAGTCCACTCCTCCGTACTTCCCAATGAGTATATTAAATATCAATAAGAATGGTCCGGAGTCCACTTCCTCCGTACTTCCAATGAGTATATTAAATATCAATAAGAATGGTCAGGAGTCCACTCCCCTACTCCCATGAGTTATTAAATATCAATAAAGAATGGTCAGGAGTCCACTCCTCCGTACTTCCCAATGAGTATATTAAATATCAATAAAGAATGGTCAGGAGTCCACTCCTCCCTACTTCCCAATTAGTATATTAAAATCAATAAAGAATGGTCAGGAGTCCACTCCTCCCTACTTCCCAATGAGTATATTAAATATCAAAAAGAATGGTCAGGAGTCCACTCCTCCCTACTTCCCAATGAGTATATTAAATATCAATAAGAATGGTCAGGAGTCCACTCCTCCCTACTTCCCAATGAGTATATTAAATATCAATAAAGAATGGTCAAGTCCACTCCTCCCTACTTCCCAATGAGTATATTAAATATCAAAAGAAGTGTCAGGAGTCCACTCCTCCCTACTTCCCAATGAGGTATATTAAATATCAATAAGAATGGTCAGGAGTCCACTCCTCCCTACTTCCCAATGAGTATATTAAATATCAATAAAGAATGGTCAGGAGTCCACTCCTCCCACTTCCAATGAGTATATTAAAATCAATAAAGAATGGTCAGGAGTCCACTCCTCCCTACTTCCCAATGAGTATATTAAATATCAATAAAGAATGGGAGGAGTCCACTCCTCCCTACTTCCCAATGAGTATATTAATATCAATAAAGAATGGTCAGGAGTCCACTCCTCCCTTCTTCCAATGAGTATATTAAATATCAATAAAGAATGGTCAGGAGTCCACTCCTCCCATTCCCAATGAGTATATTAAATATCAATAAAGAATGGTCAGGAGTCCACTCCTCCCCTTCCAATGAGTATATTAAATATCAATAAAGAATGGTCAGGAGTCCACTCCTCCCTACTTCCCAATGAGTATATTAAATATCATAAGAATGGTCAGGAGTCCACTCCTCCCACTTCCAATGAGTATATTAAATATCAATAAAGAATGGTCAGGAGTACACTCCTCCCCTACTTCCCAATGAGTATATTAAATATCAATTTAAAGAATGGTCAGGAGTCCACTCCTCCTACTTCCCAATGAGTATATAAATATCAATAAAGAATGGTCAGGAGTCCACTCCTCCCTTCTTCCCAATGAGTATATTAAATATCAATAAGAATGGTCAGGAGTCCACTCTCCACTTCTCCAATGAGTATATTAAATATCAATAAAAGAATGGTCAGGAGTCCACTCTCCTACTTCCCATGAGTATATTAAATATCAATAAAGAATGGTCAGGAGTCCACTCCTCCCTACTTCCCAATGAGTATATAAATATCAATAAAGAATGGTCAGGGTCCACTCCTCCCTACTCCCAATGAGTATATAATATCATAAAGAATGTCAGGAGTCACTCCTCCCACTCCAATGAGTATATAAATATCAATAAAGAATGGTCCAGGAGTCCACTCCTCCCTTCTTCCCAATGAGTATATTAATATCAATAAAAGAATGGTCAGGAGTCCACTCCTCCCTACTTCCCAATGAGTATATTAAATTCAATAAAGAATGGTCAGGAGTCCACTCCTCCCTACTTCCCAATGAGTATATTAAATATCAATAAAGAATGGTCAGGAGTCCACTCCTCCCTTCTTCCCAATGAGTATATTAAATATCAATAAAGAATGGTCAGGAGTCCACTCCTCCCTATTCCCAATGAGTATATTAAATATCAATAAAGAATGGTCAGGAGTCACACTCCTCCCTACTTCCCAATGAGTATATTTAATATCAATAAAGAAGGTCAGGAGTCCACTCCTCCATCTTCCCAATGAGGATATTAATATCAATAAAGAATGGTCAGGAGTCCCACTCTCCCTACTTCCCAATGAGTATATTAAATATCAATAAAGAATGGTCAGGAGTCCATCCTCCCTACTTCCAATGAGTATATTAAATATCAATAAAGAATGGTCAGGGAGTCCACTCCTCCCTACTTCCCAATGAGTATATTAAATATCAATAAAGAATGGTCAGGAGGCCACTCCTCCCTACTTCCCAATGAGTATATTAAATATCAATAAAGAATGGTCCGGAGTCACTTCTCCCTACTTCCAATGAGTATATTAATTCAATAAAGAATGGTCAGGAGTCCACTCTCCCTACTCCCAATGAGTATTAAATATCAATAAAGAATGGTCAGGAGTTCCACTCCTCCCTACTTCCAATGAGTATATTAAATATCAATAAAAGAATGGTCAGGAGTCCACTCCTCCCTACTTCCCATGAGTATATTAAATATCAATAAAGAATGGTCAGGAGTCCACTCCTCCCTTCTTCCCAATGAGTATATTAAAATCAATAAAGAATGGTCAGGAGTCCACTCCTCCCTACTTCCCAATGAGTATATTAAATATCAATAAAGAATGGTCAGGGTCCACTCCTCCCTACTTCCCAATGAGTATATTAATATCAATAAAGAAATGTCAGGAGTCCACTCCTCCCTTTTCCCAATGAGTATATTAAATATCAATAAAAGAATGGTCAGGAGTCCACTCCTCCCTACTTCCCAATGAGTATATTAAATATCAATAAGAATGGTAGGAGTCCATCCTCCCTACTTCCCAATGAGTATATTAAATATCAATAAAGAATGGTCAGGAGTCCACTCCTCCCTACTTCCCAATGAGTATATTAAATACATAAAGAATGGTCAGGAGTCCATCTCCCTACTTCCCAATGAGTATATTAAATATCAATAAAGAATGGTCAGGAGTCCACTCCTCCCTACTTCCCAATGAGTATATTTAAATATCAATAAAGAATGGTCAGGAGTCCACTCCTCCGTACTTCCAATGAGTATATTAAATATCAAAAAGAATGGTCAAGAGTCCACTCCTCCCTACTTCCAATGAGTATATAAATATCAATAAAGAATGGTCAGGAGTACACTCCTCCTACTTCCCAATGAGTATATTAAATATCAATAAAGAATGGTCAGGAGTCCACTCCTCCCTACTTTCCAATGAGTATATTAAATATCAATAAGAATGTCAGGAGTCACTCCTCGTATTCCCAATGGTATATTAAATATCAATAAAGAATGGTCAGGAGTCCACTCCAAAGTGAATGGTATTTTATTCAAAAACCAACATCACAACGTTTTGGGGGTGAACATCAGGTATCACCTGGTTTTGAATAAATATACCATTCACTATGGAGTGGACTTCTGACACTTCTTTATTAATGAAATTAATGTCTATATCTGTGTAATAAAACAAAATTTGTAAGTCTAATGGGGTCGTTTTTGTTAAATACAGTGATTGTGATTTGATTTAAAATTACAACTATGAGTTTTACCCCCTGCAAGGTCAGGTCCATATTAAATCAGTTACATCCTCCGAGCTGGTGACTTTTAAACCTGTCCAGATCCTGCCTCCTTCTACAGTATCTAAAACCTTTGTAAATGGGGAATTGGTTTGACTTGGCTCTCTCTCTTCTCTACAAACGTTTCTGTGGACCACGACTACCCTATACAGAGCCAGAGAGGCGAAACGTGACGCCGGCCGGTGTAGATAGGATCTTCTTGTTTTCATGCCTTGGAACGAGCACTTAAGGTAATAGGATTTATGATTTATTGCAATGCCATTATATTTGGGTAAAAAAATAGTTATGTGGCAGTGGGGTTAATATTATTAACACGGAGCCTTGAAGGTTGTAGTAATGCTGGTGTTATCTAGGGTTGGGCTTCACCAAAAAGTACTTTCAAAAGTTCTATATTCATGAATAATGTGGAATTAAAATGGAAATAAGGGGGCTGCTGACAGGGCATTTTAACTTGCCAGTGGTAGATAAAAGGGGGTAATAATAACTAAACACACAGTGCTCCAGGAAGGGCGTGTGTGGGGGGATAGGGGGGTGGTAGACCTAGTAATAAAAGGGACAACGTGGACTGTACTATCATTTGCTTCCACAGTCAGCTGTGTTAAGATTTATTTTTATTGTACAACCTTTATTTCACTAAACCTGATTCATCTTTATACTAACTTCAAAGTTTTCATCTCATAATCTGTGGCATTAAGAAACTGCTTAAAGGGCATGCCCATACTGGAGCTCCTTCTTGGCCCACCCCCAACCGACGATTTGATTTTAATTAAACATCCCGAAACATCGTAGAAAGCCCTTCGCTCCTGTTCTGTCTTCTGTCCGGTCAGCCAAATACAAATGTGGCTGTCTGCGGTGAAGTACAGCCGTGGGGCAACAGGGCTGTAAGTTTGATTGGGATGTTTATCATTTAGTTTAGAAATCTAACATGGCGGCACTAAGATGAAGGGCAGGAAGGAGGGATCGGGGAGGGGAGGAGGAGGAGAAAGGGGAGAAAGGCTCCCCTGCAAATGCCACAGTCTTTTAGGGGAGAGGACAGGGAGGGGAAGCGCAACCTTGGTTTAAAAACAGCGGATCAGGGATCTTCCCTGAGCGGGTACTCTGAATGCAAGGTGTGCTTGCATTGTGTGAAAAGGTATTACCAAAACTGCCCAGGGGTAAGGCATCAAAGAAAATTTGTACCATGCAGGACAGTTTCCAAGGTATTATTGCCAACAGATTCTTGGGTACAAGTCATCTCTGAATGAGAAGGCACTCGCATACTAGGGAAATTGTCTTCAAACCACTTCAAGTTCCAGTTTGATCCATCTAAATACCACAAAATAACTCTCTTACTGAATCTCATGAAATTCGGTTGGAAGGAGAATTTTATAAATGATGAAGTTGGACGGAAAAAGTTAGTAAAAGTATTACTACAAATGCATTTACAAATGTTTGGGGGGGAGAAAACAGCAAATTATACACTTTTAAAGGCATGTCCACTGAAAATAACCTGTGCTCTAAATATATATGGCCTCCTAACCCCCACTTTGCAATATTCCCAGCTTCCAAAAAACACTCCTGAAATGGCTTACCTGACCTGGGTCTATTGCCACCCTACACTGCCTCTGACCTGCGATAGCCACTCCACTTCCTGTTGCGGCTGTCAGTTAAGGGTTCGACATACCGTTCCGTCACTCACCTGAAAGCTGCGACCTGGAAGTAAAGCGGCTGTTGGCGCAGAAAGAATCTTGGTAGTCATCTGGTTTCTGGGTGGTCTCCGCAAGATCACCCCAAACTACCATGACTCTTAAAGGATTCTCTCCTCCCCCGGACCGCCCCCCTTTTTGGAAAACATGCCCCACGAACGCCCCTAACTCCACCACCTAAACTGATGTCACAGGCATTCACCTGCCCTCGCCACACCACTGATGATGTCAAATGTCCGTGGCCATTGGCACGCCCCCTCCCTCCCACCCTGCCCGGAAAGCCTTATATGGCAGGGGTGGAGTGTCTGCACATGAAAAAACTTACATAGAAGCTTACATGCTACTATACATACAGTATCAGTTGTATGGATCAATCAATGTCCATTCTTGGTGTATATAGTGGGATTAAATGTTTAAAACTCAGCATGGAACATTTTAAAAATACTTCAGGGTCTATACAGTTGTTTAAAAATATGAACATAAATATAGACAAAACAATAAGGGGACCATGGTAGATCCTTTGTTTTCTCTAATCTTTTAATTTGTTATTTCATTTTCATTGCAGATTAAAACAGTGGCAGAGATTGAGGTAACTCTTCAGTTTTTTTAATTGCCCTTTGCACGGAAAAACGTTATAAATGGCATCCAAAATCCATGAGATTAATTATTGACTTTCTGGAAACACAAAATGGTCCACAGTCCCCAACATTGATGTCAAGTTAAAATGAACCTAACCTGACATAAAAACGAATAATAAAAAAGAAATGCCTGACCTAATCTCTTAGAAATCAAATAATCAAAGTGCAGTTCATTATGTTTAACTAGCTTAATAAGGAATAATGGGATTTTTCGTGTGTAAGATTTTCAAAAGATTTTCTATGCCACCGTCTGGTGGATTATGTAAGTGGTCACTGAAAAATATACGGTTAGTTACGCTGACTTATGTTTATATTTTCATTATAATTTTTTTAAAATTTGAGCAGCAAATACTGGCTTAAAATCTATTAGAAACATTGCAAATAAATGGAAAAAACATCAACCTTTTAATGCATTATGCAGAAGGTGTGAGTGTTTATTTTAGCAGGTTTTTATTATGTCTGAAGTGTTTCTGCGGCATGGTAGCTCCGTTAGGGGGCTTACTGCCCTATCCTGGGGTGATGATTGGTTTGGGACATATATGATATATTTTATCTGGTTTACATAAGCAATAGGGTAACTTTAGACAATATACCATGGTGTTTGGGGTTGCAGGGGGTTGTGCTACCTACGCAAAAGTTATATATAGGGGAGGAGATAACCTTTAAAAAAAAAAAAAAAACAGGCTGACCGCCGCCCACCCTTACTTACATCTGTTGCAATCAGTGCTTAAAAACTGATGATTGCGGTACATTGGCAGGTCCCTCTAACCCCTGGGCCGTACGTACGAACGTAGTGCCATATCCTAGTGGAATTAATGTATTTGGACTGCTAGTTATGCTCTATAGGGAAAACCACATTTATTTTGTCTGCATTGATAGTTATTTTAAAATCTAATGGTTTACAGTCTTTGTGGCAGCATGTAATTATGTAAAAGTAACTTAGGTTCAAAGCAACTAATGGACACCATTAATTAATGGGATAAGATGGTTACGGAGGATGATGGCAAATGTCTTAAAAATTTGGTTTTCCTCTGTATACACAATTAGTAAAATCCAAGTACCAGAATCATAAAAGTATAGTGGCAATAATTGTGTTAACAAATGCAGGAAGCACTTGGTTTAACCAAAGATATGGTTTCCGAAACAACCTAAAAATAAGGTAATTTTAATAAATCCCTGGACCGAGATAATTTAAAGACATCATTCGGGTTACTTAGGGAGGCTACCTATTATACTCGGTAAACGAGGTTTTCAGGCTTTAAAAAAAGCCTGAAAATTTACACGGTTTATACGAGAGTTCAATCTTCCTCTACCTTGTCCGTGAGACCGCGCGAATCCGACTATGCTCGTCCACAGCCCTCGCGATCCAGAGGAGTCCACTACCCGGCGCCTCCACTTTGCGGCGCCGGGTGGTAGTGGACATCATCGGATATGCGAGAGGCTGTGGATCGAGGATGCGGTGGCGCGGCCGCGGACAGGTAGGAGAACATTTTATTTGCAAGGCACACAAGTGCAAATACTTACAAATAAGTGTACAACCTTCTTTATTTGTGCATACTGTAACATGTTATGCACAAATAAAGGCGGCTTTACCCTATTTGCAGTATTTGCCCTTAAGAGTTTGAAAAAATACAACTCCCAGCATAAAGCATGCGGGGAGTTGTAGTTTCAAAAACATCTTTAGTGCAAAGACTACCCCATCGGTTTTATACTCATGTGGTTTGCCTTTCTTTTTTACCTAAAACTAGGTACCGTCGGGTTATACTCGGGGACGGTTTATACCAGAGTATATACAGTAAGTTTCAGTGTTATCTAGGCCCATTGGTTTTATTTTTGCAGATTTCTCATGTTTCTGGAAGAAGTGTGCCTCTGGATTGAAAAAAGCTGTGATGTAATTCAAATATTAAGGTGGCTAGTCGTTCAACAGGCCTGGTAATACAGGCCTGTACGTTAAATTCAGTGGGGGGAACAGATTACGGGAACATATTCTAGAGTATGTTTCATGGATGACTTATAGGAACTAATCAATCAAAATGGATTACGAGGAATAGTTTATCAAACTAAATGGCTGCCACAGGGTTCTGTGTTGGGGCCATTTCTATGTTATTAGATTTGTGGGAATTGGGCATTTGTCAACAAGGGTTTCGGTGTTTGCTGACGACACCAAAACTGTCAACCATGTAAAAAAAAAGTTTGCAACATTGCAGGTGGAATTAGAGAGGTTGTACATTGGCGCAAGTGGCAGAGAGATTCAATGTGATAATGTAAGGTGCAGTAAGAGGCACCACCCAAAAGGCAAACCTATCATGGCTGATTGGAGAAGAGATTTATAAAACACTGTACAACAAAAAAAATGTTATCACGGTACATAGATGAATTTTTCTAAGATGGAGAGAAGGGGAAGACACCTCCTAACATTTTAAATTCCCCAGGTTTTTTTTTTGTAACACATTCCATGTGGATCTGGATGTAAGGTAAGGATTTTTCTACACTACAGGAAGTGGGGCCAGTAGTGGGTGTAAATTATAATTTTGGGGCGTGGACATGGCCTTAAGGTTTGGCAGAATCATAACAAACGGTTACAAAGCAAAGAACATAAACACCAGCATCAATGTGCACAAAACCCCTGAGAGAAAAACTTTGCAGTAATAAAGAGAAAAACTGGTACCGTAAAACCGATAATAACCACATACAATCCAGTAATAGAAAGTATAAGGGAAAGGTCATTAAAGAACTACAGCCGTCATAGCAGAGGATGAGACTTAAAAATAAAATCTTCAGAGCCTCATTTCTGGCTTTCAGACACCAACCCAACTCAAACAACAAACTGGTAATAGGAAATTCCACACGGACAAAAGGGCACTAAACCGGGAAGGAAAAAGTTTTCTATGGTGATCACATTAAACCAGATCAAAGCGTGGTGCCACATGCTTTTGGGACTTATAACAATCACAGGATCCTACTGCTGCTCCTCCAGCAAGTGTGTGTACCTCATACAGCTGTACACAAAGTTGTAAGGGACGTTACATTGGTGAGACATCCACAGCCTTTAAAAAAGAAATGAACTCACATAGGGAATTTACTATAAAACAACACAGAGAGGAGGATTAATTGTTTGTCTGTTGGCCACCATTTCAACCAGTGCGAGGGCACCAAGGCCTGGAGATTAAAGTCTTGGTTTAGAAGGGACCCCCCAGGAAATTTTTTAAAAATACCCAGGAAAGAAAAACCTTTGAACTGACTCAACATTGACTTGCGCCATTAAATCACTATAGACACTTTGATAACCACTACTGTCCCCTTACCAATTATTATCTACCCCCTTTCACATTCCATTATACATTTTTTTCCCTTATCTTTTACGGTGTGTTTATATTGCTATCCTCACCCCCCAATGGTAATTTTGTGTTCTTTGTTATATCTTGTATATTGTAAAACTTTGTTAGTTTGCCAGATGATTGTAAAGATCTGAAGGAAGGGAGAGCTCCCGAAGCTAATCTATTAAGAAAACTATGTTAGAGCAAATACGATATCACATTACTAACTTACTCTCAGTTCTTCTTACAGTAAGGTGGGCATTTTGAACTTAAACATCTTTGTGTATCTTAAACTCTAAAGGGATCTGTGTTGAAAAAGGATTTGGGAATTTGGTGGATAACACAACTGAAAGGTAGCAAGCAGTGCCAGGCAGAGTAGCTAGAGCCAGCAAGATACTGTCTTGTAGAAAGAGAAGTATGGATATAAGGGAGAACATTTTATTCTACCTCTTACAAAGCATTGGTAAGCCTCATTTGAATATACAATGCAAATTTGAATCCTGTGTAAAAAGGACATATTTGCATACAAAACCACTATCTGGGCATTGTGCACCAATAGAACATGTCAGAGCACAAACGACATCCTTTAGAGTTAAGAAAGACGTTTAGTCTCAAGTTTGGAAAAGGTTTTTGAGAACGGTTTAAAACTATGGAAACTGTCTTGCATTGGACGTTTTGATGTAGGCATTTCAAAAAGAAAGCTGGAATGGTTTCTTGAAAAAAGGAATGTATTCAGGTTATGGTATTGATACATAAAGAGAGTTTATCCAGGGATATTTCCGATTTACCTCTTGGAGTCAGAAAGGAATTTTTTTCCCTTCATAATTCTGGTTTGTGTTGTTTTTTTTTACATTCCTTGGATCAAAGTTAGGCAGGGAGAAGGAGGGGGGTATGATGGTAGGTTGGACTTGGATGAGACCTAGGTCTTTATCAACTCAAATACTATTTACTAATGCATTGTTTCCACTATGACCAACAATGCCTGCCCTGAATTCGAATTATACGATGATTATTGTTGGTCTCTTTATATGACTAGGGAATATCCTAACACCAAATAAGATTTTAACAGATCTTAGGTTTAGGTTCTGACTATACTATTCTCAATACAATGAATATTCAAAAATGCTCTTTAATCTTCAACTTCTATACAACAAAGAGTATTAAAGGGGAAACGGTGGTCAAAAAATGACTTAGGTAAATTGATAGGGAATTGACTCCTGAGAATTTTTGCATCACCAGGTCCCAGCACTTCATCCTTCCTGCTCTGAAACTGGTTAGTCATTGTCCTGTGTGTTTCCTAACCTTTGCAGCCCCCTGGTCTCTCCCACTCAGGGACCCCATGTCTTCCAGTTGAAAGGGCCCCCCATGGCCCATTATCTTTTAACAGCCAATGTGGCCCCGGCCCACGGGGTGCCGTGGGTTACTCAGAGCCCCCCCCCCCTACAGAACCTTGTGGGACCAGCCTTTGCAGGAGAGGGGAACTCTGCCTGAAAAGATGTTTTCACACAGTGAAAGAGAAGGGCTGTGATTCCCTTACTTCTCTGTCAGGACTTCACACAGCAGAGAGGAGAAGGGGACTTACTGTCTCCCTCACAGACCTGAGGGATTCTGGGCTATGCTTGCTGGCGCCACCTGTGCAGGAGAAGCCTCAGGAATGTCAAAAGTCCGCCCCCACCCATTAATTTCTGGTCAGTCATTTCTGGATATCTTGGGTCTGTGGGAGCACATCGAGAGGTGTGATGGCTCGTTTTAAAGCTAGAAAACTTGCCTTTCATTAAACTGAAACTTGTTTGGAGACCACAGGTCCCCTTAATCTACTAATAAATCTCTGGATTGCTGCTGTACCATGTTTACCTCTTTTTCTTTCGGATTGGTAGAGAATTTTATGTTGCTTGCAAAAATATGGCTTGTTGCGCATCAATATATGGTCGTTTTCCTGAAAAGGCACTGCTTACGACGCCATCCCCCACCTCAGACACACGATGTGTGAATGATCTTATAGAATTCTGTGATCAAATGGATAAAACGTGGACTTTTACCTGTGCGGGGATCTGCATTGTGAGTGAGATATGAAGGGAAATTGTGATATGGTATTGGAGGAAAAAGGAAAAAATATTTTAGTGTTGTTTTTTTTATTTATCAAGTTCGACATCCACTGATCTTGTGGGTCGACTATGTTTCTGAGTGTTGTATTTCTGTTGACTTTTCTTAAATTGGCTGAAGAAGCCAAATTACCTTCTTTCATTCTTCTTCTTGTCTTCCGTTTTTCTTCCCTCACTTTTGGGACTCTCCTCCACAGTTTTTGAGCTAGAGAATGAATTCCGGTACAAACGTGTGGGGCATATAGAGAAGTGTATGTCTTCTAAGCTAAGGACGTGTGGGCATATAGGAGAAGTGTACTGTTTCTAGCTAAGGAATCCAGAGAAGCGTTACAGCGCTATCCCGGAATTTTGGAACATTTTTTCTCATAGACTATAGTGGTAACAATCTCAAAGTGGATATTTCAAAAACAGTTGTGTCTAGTCATAAATTCAAATACAAATACATTCCTTTTCTGTGGCAGCCTTAGGGAATAAAGTAAAAAAACAACTAATTTTACATTTATCTCAATAAAAGATGTTTTTATGTGTATATACACAAAAAAAACACCCCCTCAAAATAAGACCCCAGGTACACACACCTACTGCCTTACTTATCATTAATGTGCAGCCATATTTAAAGGGTAATAAGTCAAAAAAGAATTTAATTCAATAATAAAAAAGTTTGTTTTTTAACCCCACGTTGCAATAGGACATACAATTACTGACTACCCCTCCATTACTTGTGAGCCCTACCTAAAGGGTAACTAAGCAAAATCACGTCGGAACGGACGCGCAGTCTAACTTGTGATCATTCAGATCAAAAAAGTTTGTTTTTTATCCCAAACCTGACGCGAGTACACACACCAAACTGACTTACCTTTAATTTGTGTGACAGCCATATGTAAAGTTAAGTTATAAACAACAATGTCACTCACGCGTGCCAGATTGAGTTTTAAAATCTGCAGCAGGACAAGCACACCACACTTCCCTTCCAAGAGACGGGCATCCTTCCCTTCAAGACAATTCACAAAAGGTTTATACCCTTAAACTTCCGTTCTAGTTTTTTTTTTTTTTTTTGTTGCTGTTGTATCTGCAGTTGGGTTTTTGCCAACTGATGTTACTAAAGGATAGCTATAGGTTAACCTCGCCTTTTAAATGTACAAAATGCAATTATATTCAAATCGCAGTGGTCTCAGCCTAAAAGAGGAGATTAGATCTGAAAGCAGAATTGATACCCAAAACTAGAGCTTTACCAGTCCAATATGGTCCAGTCTCTCCATTGGGATAGGCAGACCATCCTTATAGAAAGACAATGCTTTGCCAAGAAAAGTGTCCAATCATGGAGGACAGAAAAGAAGCATTGGGCGCAGCGGAAGCCGAGCTGTAGTTTCGGGTACAGAGTATTCTGTTATTATGGGGGGATTTGAATATAACCACGCTATGTGTTCCTTTATCGTTATTTTAAATATTATGCAATGATTATAATGTTCCAGAACCTCAAATAAGTGTGTCGATAAAATATCCTCTTTTTTTAGGTCATTTTAATTATCTTAACAGTTTGCTCCTAGTTTTCGCCACTTCACCCAAATTCCCTTAGAGATTATGTGTGACATTATACTAATTACCAGAGTACCGTAAAAGGAATGTCACCACCCGTAAAGGCATTGATCCACCCCTTCCCCACTTTTAGGATATTGTAGGTCTCCCTCCCAGCCCAAAAATCGGCACAGATTCGTATGTCAAGAAACTCACCCGAGCTTGTCGGACGATACCGGTTGTACCTCACGCCGCACTGCCCCGGCCTTCTGCATGCCATGGAACTGCAAGCAGGGGGGCCAGACAGCAGCCGCGTCCGTGATGGCGGCGCGGCAGCCAACCCGGACGAGGCGCTGGCAGTTCAGAATGCCGGAGGAGAAGGGAGAGAAGGATGGTAGTGAAGATCGGGGGAAGTTTTTGACATATTATATGGTGTTGGGTCTGGGGAGGGAGACCTTTTAACAGTACACAAAAGGGGATTAGACTAGGGGGGGAGGAGACGACAAACGGGATGAGAGAGAAGAGGGAAGGGGGGGGGGAGGCAGGCACGGGGATTGTGCAAATTTCTCAGGCAGTAGACAGGTTATGGATGGACAGTTTGATGGACTTTGGAGGGGATAGCAGGGCAGCCATTTGGAGCAGGGATGTATGACTACCACAGTGGGGCCATTAGTAGGTTAAATGATACTTTTGGGGGTGGACATGCCCTTTAAAAAAAAAAAAAATAAATAAACTAACTTGGGCTGCGCAGCATGTGACTTCCTCCACGAGAGCTGGGAGGAGGAGATGCACGGGGAGTGTAAGAAGCTGTAAGTAATGATCTAAAACATTTTTTTTTTTTAAGAAATGTACTTAATGTATTAGAGGTTGGGTGGTCAGAGGGTTACCTTGTGCTAAAGTTTGTTCAAAGTAAACATGGCCTTTTACTGTATTTTTTGTTTGCGGCCAAGTGAGTACAATAATCATTTAATTTGACTGTTCCTTTTTATTCCGAAAAGTTTCTTAAATGATCAATTTGGAAAACAGATGAATACACTGCTGCACGCGAAGGGAGGTTTTGACCAATAGTGTTCCCGGCCTATGCAGGTCTAGTTTCACATTTTGGCATAAAGAGCCCTGTGTTTCGAAGCTGCATAATGTTTTTCAGGGATAATTTGTTCGAGAAATAAAAGAAAATGTTAGTATGAAAAGCAGGATGAGCAAACAGGCAAATTAAAAGGTATTTTCCCATAACTTTGTGTTATTCAGTTGAAAATGACGAACGTGAGGTACATGTCTGCCTCGAGTTCTAAGTTAAACATGCAGGCTGAAGGCCAGAACGTCGCGCTGCTGGACAGACACAGACGACACTGACAGTGTCGACACATCCCCGTCCTTGCATTGTGCGCCAGACAGAAGCCGGTTGTGGACCCGTTCTTGTGGGGTAAGTTCTCCTCTCTCCAGAAGACATAGCTCCCATTTTTTTTTTTCAACTTAAAACTAAATAAAACATTTGCCCAAATCAAATGCGGGGAAATAATCTTTAAAAAAGCATCACTTGGCTCATTTAATGCAACCTCTGCTATTGAATTTCCTTTATGAGAAGATGGGGTGACTGATCTCTAGATTCACATGCCTGACTCCTGTAAAATCCTTGGACCAGAAATGTGCACCCTTTACCAAGTGTATGTTAAATTTATGGCTTTTCGGTGACCAATATCCATAAGGCTATCTTGTATTATGGCAGTTAGAAAAAAAAGTATGTTCAAACAAATTCCACTAATGGTTTATATGTTATAAAAGCAAACTCTGAGTGCCAAAGTGGCAATCCTTCACACGAAAAGCAGGGACAAAGACAAGCATTGGTTTAAGCAATACCAACAGCAGAAATACATTGTATGGCTCAAGAGAGTTTAGGCAGTGTTATCCTAGCCATTCTTGTTTAGCACCAGGCTGGAAAAACCTCTGCACTGGAAGAGGGGTCTCATACTGCTATGTACTGCCATTGTTATGTTATTCGGTACACTGAAGGATCTAGGGGCCATATTATACAGTTGCGTATTTGCTGTTGCAATTACAGCACCTTTAACGCTACTTATTTTACGCCGTGATCATAAAACGGATATTGTACAATTGCCTATATGTATAACATTTTGCTGAGATAATTGTCCGTGCTCTGCCAGCATCTCTGGTAAGTATCTTTCTGATGTTTGCAAGTGCTGTAGAGCGGAAGGATCCTAATCACACTTAGACCGAACACGATTATTATAAATGTTTCTTGAGTTGGGTGTATACTGTGTATTGACATCGGCTGTAGATAGATTTTACAGATCTCCTAATATGCAGTAACCATGTATTAGCTAAGTTACACTATTTTAGTACATTATGTTGTAAAAATGTAGGACATAGCTTGATTATATTGCTATTTGCGATTACAGCACCCTTTAACAGTATTTCTTTTACGACGGGAGCGCACCACTACTAATTGTATAATTGCCTATGCAATACCATTGCGGTATTAGTCACTACGCATGGTATGTTACACCAAACAATAGGAATGTTATGGCTGCGGCAGTAATTTTACGGTAACCCACAGTATTGGGGGAAGTTTCAGATAACGCAGGTTAAGAATATGCCCTAAGTGTAATCAGTTCCAGGGTTTCCAGTAAGAAGATCAATGCCTGTTAATGTCCCTATTATTAGTCCAGGAATATAAATGGACTGTTCATTTTCCCCCACCCAATGGCTATTTTAACATGATTACCAAGCTGGAAAAAAAAAAATTGTGGGGAATGGAAAAAAATGGTTATGATATGATGAAGAAGGTGTAATGAAGAAAGTGGTCAATTAAAAAAAAGGGAAAATATTGTGTAAAGACTTTTTTTACTTGTAAATTGTGTAGCTTTGGCTGTTTGTGTTGAATGAGAGAAGAATATATTGGATTTTGATAGTGAATACCGGTACAAGTTTTTATTAAAGGGCAACATTAGTGAAAAAAAAATTTTTGGTTCTGTATACAATGTATAGATCACTTAGTATAAGCTGCCTTACTTTAATGTTCTGTGTGGCTGCATTTCTCATAATGGAAGAAGTTGGCCCAAGCGTGTAGTCCCCCTCCCTCCTGTTCTACTCCCCCTCAAGAGTGACGGGCGGTATACAGGTACGAGCATTGTCAGTGAAAGGACTCTTTAAATGAAGTGCTGACATCTGTTGACACCTCCCTTCCAGGAGTAGCTGCAATGCACTAAAAGGTGGAATAAAGTAGCAATATGTGAAGGGGGGCAGAGGGGGGGAGAGGACAAGTGGGTGCTGTGAGATTAAAAGTAAGTTTACTGAACTCTCCCTTGTTCCAACTTTGCTAAATGTTATTTATTTTTTAAATAAAGTTTTTCATATTCTCCCCTCTTAGCTGAGACATAATCAATGAAGAGAGCCAGGTAACAGCCGATTGTAGTGAGACCGTCACAAACACAGTGACACTGCTTGTGTCCGTTACATTCAGTTGCTGAGCTATATATTTCAACAGTGCACTGTGTGTTCTTGTTTGGTAATATAGGTCTGATTACTGTTATATATACTGTATTAGTGTTACATTTGAGTTCACGGTTTTGGATGTATATAAAAGATGAGTTTTTTTTTCGGGGGGGGGCGTTTATAGTGTGTTATGCTCATATTACTGGGTTAAGGTTATGATTGTGTTTATCACGCAGCATTTGACATATGGTTGCACATGGTACTATAGTGTGGGTGAGAGAGAGAATGATGTGTGTTGTGACAGTACTGCATGGAGCTTTGGATGTGTGGGTGTGTGAATTGAGGGACAGATGAGTGGAGCAGCTCGCCTACAAATCACAGCATATCAAAGGGCTTATATCTCTGCGGACTATGAAGAATTTTAAAGAACTAAAGGTACCCTGGGTTATGGGATGACTTATAGGATACATTAGAAGAGAGAGAGAAGTTAGGAAGAAAAAACAATTTTCTCACTAAATTGCCCTTTAATAGTTAAACTTAATCTCTGTGATAAATAACTGCAGTAATTTTTTTTGTAGGAGTGGGGACTGTCTATATATACCATATATAAGGATACCAGATATAAGGATACCAGTTATAAGGATACCAGTTATAAGGATTCCAGTTATAAGGATACCAGTTATAAGGATTCCAGTAATAAGGATACCAGATATAAGGATACCAGATATAAGGATAGCATATATAAGGATACCAGATATAAGGATACCAGTTATAAGGATACCAGTTATAAGGATACCAGATATAAGGATACCAGTTATAAGGATACCAGTTATAAGGATTCCAGTAATAAGGATACCAGATATAAGGATACCAGTTATAAGGATACCAGTTATAAGGATACCAGTTATAAGGATTCCAGTTATAAGGATACCAGATATAAGGATTCCAGTAATAAGGATACCAGCTATAAGGATTCCAGCTATAAGGATTCCAGTTATAAGGATTCCAGTTGTAAGGATACCAGTTATAAGGATTCCAGTTATAAGGATTCCAGTTATAAGGATTCCAGTTGTAAGGATACCAGTTGTAAGGATTCCAGTTATAAGGATTCCAGTTATAAGGATACCAGTTAAAAGGATTCCAGTTATAAGGATTCCAGTTTTAAGGATACCAGTTATAAGGATACCAGTTATAAGGATACCAGATATAAGGATTCCAGTTATAAAGATACCAGATATAAGGATTCCAGTTATAAGGATTCCAGTTATAAGGATACCAGCTATAAGGATTCCAGCTATAAGGATTCCAGTTATAAGGATAACAGTTATAAGGATACCAGCTATAAGGATTCCAGCTATAAGGATTCCAGTTATAAGGATTCCTGATATAAGGATACCAGATATAAGGATTCCAGTTATAAGGATACCAGCTATAAGGATTCCAGTTATAAGGATACCAGATATAAGGATTCCAGTTATAAGGATACCAGATATAAGGATTCCTGATATAAGGATACCAGATATAAGGATTCCAGTTATAAGGATACCAGATATAAGAATTCCAGTTATAAGGATACCAGCTATAAGGATACCAGCTATAAGGATTCCAGTTATAAGGATTCCAGATATAAGGATACCAGCTATAAGGATACCAGTTATAAGGATACCAGATATAAGGATTCCAGTTATAAGGATTCCAGACATAAGGATTCCAGCTATAAGGATTCCAGTTATAAGGATACCAGATATAAGGATACCAGATATAAGGATTCCAGTTATAAGGATTCCAGTTATAAGGATTCCAGTTATAAGGATTCCAGTTATAAGGATACCAGATATAAGGATACCAGATATAAGGATTCCAGTTATAAGGATTCCAGATATAAGGATACCAGCTATAAGGATACCAGTTATAAGGATTCCAGTTATAAGGGTACCAGCTATAAGGGTTCCAGTTATAAGGATACCATATATAAGGGTTCCAGTTATAAGGATTCCAGTTATAAGGATACCAGCTATAAGGATACCAGCTATAAGGGTTCCAGTTATAAGGATACCAGCTATAAGGATACCAGTTATAAGGATTTCCAGTAAAGGATACAGCTATAAGGATACCAGTCATAAGGATTCCAGTTATGGGATACCAGCTATAAGGATACCAGCTACAAGGAACCAGTTATAAGGGTTCCGTTATAAGGATACCAGCTATAAGGATACCAGTATAAGGATTCCAGTTATAAGGATACCAGCTATAAGGATACCACGTCATAAGGATTCAGTTATAAGGATTCCAGCTATAAGGATACCAGTATAAGGATACCAGTTATAAGGATTCCAGTATAAGGATACCAGTTATAAGGATACCAGTTATAAGGATTCCAGTTATAAGGATTCCACGATATAGGATACAGAATATAAGGATTCCAGTTATAAGGATACCAGCTATAAGGATTCCATTATAAGGATACCAGATATAAGGAATTCCAGTTATAAGGATTCCAGATATAAGGATACCAGCTATACGATTCCAGTTATAAGGATCCAGATATAGGACCAGCTATAAGATACCAGTATAAGGATACCAGATATAAGGATTCCAGTTATAAGGATTCCAGATATAAGGATACCAGCTATAAGGATTCCAGTTATAAGGATACCAGCTATAAGGATTACAGTTTATAAGGATTCCAGTTATAAGGATACCAGCTATAAGGATACCAGCTATAAGGATACCAGCTATAAGGGTTCCAGTTTAAGGATACCAGCTATAAGGATACCAGTTATAAGGTTCCAGTTATAAGTACCAGCTATAAGGATACCAGTTATAGGATACCAGCTATAAGGATACCAGTATAAGGATCCAGTTTATAAGGATTCCAGCTATAGATACCAGTTATAAGGATACCAGGTATAAGGTTCCAGTTATAAGGATACCAGCTATAAGGATACCAGTTATAAGGATACCGGTATAAGGATTCCAGTTATAAGGATACTAGTTATAAGAATTCCAGTTAAAGGATAACTAAGGATACCAGTTATAAGAATACCAGTATAAGGATATAGTTATAAGAATTCCAGTTATAAGGATACTAAGGATACCAGTTATAAGGATACCAGATATAAGCATACCAGCTATAAGGATACTAGTTATAAGAATTCCAGTTATAAGGATACTAAGGATACCAGTTATAAGTATACCAGTTATAAGGATACCAGATATAAGGATACCAGTATAAGCATACCAGCTTATAAGGATACTAGTTATAAGAATTCCAGTTATAAGGATACTAAGGATACCAGTATAGGATACCAGATATAAGGATACCAGTTATAAGGAACGTTATAAGTATATCAGTTATAAGGATAACAGATATAGGATACCAGTTATAAGGATACCAGTTATAAGTATACAAGTTATAAGGTTACCATATAAAGGTAACCAGTTACAAGCATACAGTTACATGGATTCCAGATAAGCCTTCCAGTTAAAAGATACCAGTTACTGTATAGGATACCAGATATAAGCATACCAGTTATAAGGATACCAGTTATAGGGATACTAGTTCTAAGAATTCCAGTTATAAGATACTGTTATAAGAATTCCAGTTATAAGGATACTAAGGATACCGTTATAAGGATACCAGATATAAGGATACAGTTATAAGAATTCCAGTTATAAGGATACTAAGGATACCAGTTATAAGTATACCAGTTATAAGGATACCAGAATAAGGATACCGGTTATAAGTATACCAGTTATAAGGATACTAGGACTTATCAAGAATTACAGTTCCTAAGGCGGCTGATAAGATGAGAGGATACCAGCTCTATAAGGATACCAGGATAAAGGATAACAGTATAAGGAACCACAGTATAAGGATACACAGATAAAAATAGGAATAACCAGCTATAAGGATACCAATTATAAGTTTACCAGTTATAAGGATACTAGTTATAAGATTCCAGTTTAAGGATTACCAGTATAAGGATACCAGATATAGGATACCAGCCGATATAAGGATACCAGTTTAAGTTACCAGTTATAAGGATACTAGTTATAAGAATTCCAGTTATAAGGATACCAGTATAAGGATAACAGATATAAGGATACCAGTTATAAGGACACACAGTTATAAGGATACCAGATATAAGGATACCAGATATAAGATCCCAGTTTATTAAGGATACAGCCTATAAGGAACCAGATATAAGGATACCAGTTATAAGGACACCAGTTATAGGATACCAGATATAAGGATACCAGACTAAGGAACACAGATATAAGGATACCAATTATAAGTATACCAGTTATAAGGATACATAGTTATAAGAATTCCGGTATAGGATACCGTATAAGGACACCAGTTATAAGGATACCAGATATAGGATACCAGTTATAAGGCACCAGTTATAGGATACCAGATATAAGGATACCAAATAGGTAGTTAAAGGATACAGTTATAGGATACTAGTTATAAAGATCCATTAAAAGGATAAATCATAAGGATACCAGATATAAGGACACCAGTAATTAGGATACCGAGATACTAAGGATCCAGTTATATGGATTCCAGTGTAGAGGATCCCAGTTTTCCAGTTGCTGTCAGTTTACAATCCTCTGCAAGGATGATCTGACCTTTATAGAAGGCTTAAGGACAGGAATCTGGTTGGGATTTACTCTTTCCGCAGTGTGGATCCAAATATTTTGACAAGGTCGAAGTGGTTAAAGGAGTTCATGTTTATTTCCGAAATACTGATGGGAGAATTTTACTTACAATGTTCTGTGTTGAACTTACATCTGATTAAGCAATATAAACACAAAAAAAACGATTTTTTTTTTGAAATTATTCCAACAGCACTAAGCTAATGATTTACTATTACATTTAGAAAGCAAAATATGGTGTGGATTTAAAGGACAACTAATAAAAGATAAGAAATAACGGGATTTTCTATTCTAACTAACAGATGGCTGTAACTCTCACCCCTCTATATACCGATCACTGATCAGTCTGTCGTTCCAGTTATAAGGATACCAGCTATAAGGATACCAGTTATAAGGATTCCAGTTATAAGGATACCAGTTATAAGGATACCAGATATAAGGATACTAGTTATAAGAATTCCAGTTATAAGGATACTAAGGATACCAGTTATAAGTATACCAGTTATAAGGATACCAGATATAAGGATACCAGAAGGATACTAAGGATACCAGTTATAAGGATACCAGATATAAGGATACCAGTTATAAGGATACCAGTTATAAGTATATCAGTTATAAGGATAACAGATATAAGGATACCAGTTATAAGGATACCAGTTATAAGTATACCAGTTATAAGGTTACCATATATAAGGATACCAGTTACAAGCATACCAGTTACATGGATTCCAGTTATAAGCATTCCAGTTAAAAGGATACCAGTTACTGTATAAGGATACCAGATATAAGCATACCAGTTATAAGGATACCAGTTATAGGGATACTAGTTCTAAGAATTCCAGTTATAAGGATACTAGTTATAAGAATTCCAGTTATAAGGATAGAAGAAGTGATTAAGAAGAATGCCTACAGGCCACTCACATGGGTGAGTAAGTTTACAAGACACAGAATATTTCATCAAACTTTGATGTAAAAATGGTCTGTCTAGTGAAAAAAGAGCTGATGTTATTCATTTGTTCTAATCTAGTGCTAGGCTGTGTACACCAGATGATGTCATCTTGATCGACCACTGACATTTCAAATTGGGGCTGAATATTAGATGAGATTTATGCTGTAGCATTTTCCCATCATTTTGGGGGGGATTAGACGGGGCAGAAATTCTCCCTGATTGCTTGGTTTTGGACCACACTTGGAGACCCTGAATAGTGTTAGTACTGCTCAGTCTGTATTGGAAGTGGCATATTCGCCTGGTGTGTACAGCCTAGATTCCTTCCCCGACATCCAGTATTGCCAGACGTCTCCAATAAGCCAGACAGCCAGACACCAAGCACCACAGATCAATGACATTGGTTGGCCATAACAGCATTAAAATTCACTTATTCACACATTACATATGATACTGTTTTTTGCATTCACTTATCTCTAAATATGGGACGGGGCTGATATATACAAAAACTACATGCTCTAACAATTCCACTTGCAGATTAGTTTGTGCACTGAATAATAATCTATATTATTATCTATTTGCCCAGATCTTTAAAAGGTCTGAATTATTTTAATGTTTTATCATATAAAGATTGTAAATATGAAGATATTGGTGACATTTTTAAACCTACCCCTAATATGGAAGCAAAATCTCTGCTGCAAGAATAAACCAAGTGGAATTGTGGGTGAAGGAACCAGAAGAGGAATGTCATAAATTGCTGGCCATTCCCCCAAAATGATAAGGGGGAAACTCTGCCCAGCTGTATATCCAATGGAGTAAAGAGGAGTTGGGTTTCATGGGAGGAGACGTTTCAGTTTGTACCATTATTCTTTTACAGAACAGGTAACAGGGAAACAGAACCATCTGCTGATATAGGGATCCAACCTAAATAACACCAGTGTCGGATAAAGTATACCCAAATGTTATTAAAAGAGGAGTGGGTTCATGGAGAGAAGAACGTCCATTATTATACGTTGATCGCTTAGAGAACAGATACGGGAGATGACCCTCTGCTGAATATTATGGAGTCAAACCTAAATACAGGTGTCAGACTATTATCTATCAATAGTATATTAAAGAAGAGTTGGGTTCATGGGGAAGGGGAACTTTAATGGTGCATTATCCATTTACAAAACAGATAAAGGGTAACAGACCATGTAATGATATCCATCCCTAAATAACACCAACACGCGAGGAAACTATGGACCCACAACGGTTTTTGAAATATTGTGTTAGAATGCGCGAAATTTTTTGCAAGAAAAGGGCCACCTTACTGCCCATCAACATCTCACAAGGAGAGAAGCCACTTTTCTTGTTACTGAATGTGCGTAAATGTATTGTTAACAGCATCCGACCTTAGAGTAATCAGGAGGAACCCCACACTGGAGAACACCTTCTCTTGTTCCTTATGTGGGAGATGTTTTCAGGACAGGTATCACTATCAGGCATCAGCAGACTCACACAGGAGAGGAAAACCATTTTCTTGCTCTGAATGTGGTAAAACGTTTTAGCAGAAGCTGCGTCTTATACCACGGAAGGGTTGACACGAAGGAAAGAAACCATTTGTTGTTCTACATGTGGAATGCTTTTCAAGATCAACCCACCTCACTGCAACATCAGAAGGTTCACAGAAGAGAACATTTTATTGATTAGTTTGGAGGAATGATTTCTATTTGGTAATTTAAACTCAGATTGTATTCATGGAAACCATTCCACGGGAAGAAAAACCATTTCCATTTGACTGCAGGGGAAAGCATAGTAAACTTAAACAAAACCTTTAAAAATATCCTGTCTACGAGTCCTGAGTTTTACAAGGAAAAACTTGGGTTGAAACAGGATAGGAACCATAATATTGATATAAAATAATAATCTGCGGGGTGAGATGACGCAGGAACGGGGATGGTTAAGACCACTTGCTTGCTACAATGGATCTATAGTGAAATTTATAACCATTGCTCCAATCCAGACATAAAAAAAGGTAGTGTATGCAGCCTTGTTCCCACCTTCCGCTGGTGGCCCGTGTTTCACAACAGTCGGATTTTTGCAGAAGCTCCCCACTCCCTCCCCTCTCTGGTCATGCCACGTTCATATAGTGCGGCTGTGACCAAAGCCTGGAAACAAGGCTGCCAAATTACTCACTTCACTCTTTTGTAAAAAAAAATAAAAACATGTAGGTAAGTCTGTATGAGAGCAAAAATGCTTTGGAAACACTTGCTCATAGGAGGGGAGGGGGTGAGTAGGAAAAGACCCAGTGCCTCATGCCTTCTCACTTGCAGCCCGATCTCACTTGACAGGCATAAATTGGTGAAAGCAACTTCATTCTCCTTATATTTTAACCCAGTATTTGCCAAGCATTGTAGTGAGCAGGAGGAGTCTGGGTGACTGAAAACTTGGGTAAGGGCCTACAACACTACACCGCTTGTGTTGTGGGGGATTTGATTGACAGCTCAGCAGGAGGTGGCGTATTGAAAGCCTTAACTTCTTTTTAACTTGTATATCTTGGACAGAGGAGGGAAAACTGAAAAAAAAAAGTACCCTGGGGGGTTGGGGGCGGAATTATAGCAACATGAAAAGAAAAAAACGTACCATTTTTCCCACTATAGTGCCCTTTAATATTCTGATCTTTGGCGACCAGTAAAAGCCAGTATTAGACTTGCTGCTCATGTTGGAGGTGGACAGGTAAAATTCATATTCCGATGGCCATCCCTCCATCATATAACTTCGTTAAGTGTAAAGTCCAAAAAATGTTCAAACCAGAGTGAATGTAATTCCCAGTATCCAGCCCTAATATCAGACAATCCCATGGACCAGTTATAAAAATTAAAAGGTAACTGGGGTCTCCACACAAGGTCCTGTAATTAAAAGAGCTATCTTATACCTTGTAATCAAGCCAAGAATGATGTTTTCTAGCTTTTTGGTTCCTTATTTAGGATTTTTGAAAATAAAGTTACAAAACTTTTATGAAGCTATTTAAAGAGTTACAGCAGTAGGATACAACTGGGCATGCTCGGTGCCTGTGCAGCGGGGGCAAAGCGAATGGTGCTGGTGATGTCACACACACAGTGCAGCGGGAAACACCACCCTTTTACGGCCTGTAGTTTGAATAGATTGTTTTTTTTTTTCCAGCTAGAAGCATGATCCTGGAGTCGTTAACAGGTAGGGATGTGCTCTTTTTAATCTATAAGACCACAGTTAGACATTAATGGTTTTTTGTTTATTACTGACTGCACTACATCCATCCTGAATGTAAAGGTCCCACAGCTGTCCGGTTAGCCGTCCGGGTACAGATACCTATGTGTGAAAACAAAAGTAGATTGAGACTGTTATGGCGATTCTAGGACATGTATTGCTCTCTCACTATTCACAGTTGTGAGTTGTAAAACACCATACCAGTTTTGGTAGAGAGCAAGGGGATGTGGCGGACTTATCCACACAACCATGTCTTCCAGATCACCCAAACCATGGCCATTTAGGAAAGGTTTCGGGGACAGCAAAAGAAAACTGACCACTGGGTGGTAACTACAATTAGAGAGCGTTTTGCAATGTTGTTGATAAATCTGTGGAAAGGCCAAAATACCTAGTTTTACAAATAGAAACGTATATACAATAAAACTAAACCATTATGTGATTACACTACAATCTATCTAAAGTGAAATGAAAGCTATTTGATTAAAATGATGTATGACTGTCTACATCTCAAACATTCTCCCTTTAGTTTCTGCCTCCTCTTGTAGCTCTGTTTTTTCAGACATGCTCAGTGTGATTCACCCTGAAGGAGACAGAAAAACAAATCACATCAGCAAACTCATATTCCTGTGCTACTAAAAGGTCCCTTGGAAAAAAAATATCTTTGGCTAGGGAACTTACCGAGAACAGGGATGTGCAGCCTCCAATATTCTTAAACTCCAGATGCCCTGGCTGAGAATGATGGTTTCAACATTCTTAAAGGGGCAAACAAATAAAAAAAAGGGAGGCCGATGAACAACCCTGGACCTAGAAAGATCTGAAAAACACGAGGACGTAGGAGTAGATTAGGATATGGTGATATACTTTTTTGTGGAAACAGTTCATTTTTTCACCCTTGTATTTAGTACTGCTTGACCTGAAGAAGAGAGAAGAGTGGATTTAGAAAGCTTGTCTATAAAATTAACAGTTAGGGCTGTGTTTTTTGGTGGGATTGTGATTGCGTTTTTAAAAAAATCATTGAATGAAAACGCGGCAACGCAAAAAAAAATTTTGCGTGTTTTTCGGGGCGATTGCGTTGGCGATTCTGCATTTTTAATCGCAATCGGCATGACGATTTACTATACTTATTATAGAAATTCTCAAGAGCAAACGCAACAAAAATCGCACATGAAAATCGCATGCGATTGTGTTTGCGTTTGCAGTGTGGCCTTGGTACCCCCACTGGTATATCCTACTGTATAATCTTTTCCCCGGATATGTTACTGGATTAAATACGACTAAACAATATTACCTAACTAGGAAAGCCAAACAAAAAATGGCGTGTACACTGTTTTCATTGTGAGTTTCTTTGTTATGAAAATGGCTTAAAGGAGAGATCTCCTTTAAGAACATTTTACTTTAGTGAAAATGCATCCATCAACATGGACAAAAACAAAATTCACAAAAAAATAGGAACTCCTTTTTAATAAATCATTCAAATTCAATATATTAAATATTCCTTTGACCTTTTTTATCTGTGTGGCTTCATCCCAGTGCTGCATGATAATTTTTGTTGCGCTGTTAAAACAGTCGCGAATGTCTTTAACTATCAAGAAGAGATGCTGAGTTCAATTCACCGAAATACAAAATACAACTTTACACTTTCAGTCTTATCTTGGTTTCTGTGTTCTATAGCACTCTGTTGTCATCTTATGGGTACTGTGGAGTTATTTGCAGTCACCTGTATGATAGTTGAAATTAAGGTATTTTCTTGCCATTTAATAATTTGTTACAACTTTAGCTAATTAATAAAGCTTCAAAATACCTGAAATGCGCATTGGTAGATTGTCCCTACCCAAGTTAGACATCAAGGTTCTCATTTCACCTAATGCTGTTTATAATCTGGAAAATCATTCTTTTAAAAATGGTCTACCTGAACTGATAATATAATCCTAGTGAGAAGTATTGATTACCAAGAATTAGGCACGAGCACACTCGGGCTCTCAGTTTCTCCATCCCGGACTCCCAGTCTCAGGTACTTGTACACACAATAGAGGGACACCTGTTACCAGGTATATTTGGGGGTCCTCACCTTTGATCAAGATTCTTCGGTACATACAGCAGAGGGTCAATAGAGAATGGCTGTCAGACACAGGTGCTTGTGCCAACTTGCGTTTTTTTGTTTGCAGTTGTAGCAACAGCATAATGGGGAGGTAGGAACACGCCCTCCTGCCTCCCTTGTAATTTTAAAGCGTCCACAAATGATGTGAGGTGAATGGCAGTCACATGTGATGCAGAGGACATCAAAAAGAAGGGTATCCGTTAGATAGCACTGAGAACCATTTCAACTGTCTACTTGCTACAAAGGACACCAAATGATGTGTGCTGGAACTTCGAAGAATTCGTTACCCCCAGATCCTAGGGGGAAACTCTTGAGAATGTAATGTGAATATATTAACCATTTTAAAGAACAACCAAGCTCCCACTATTTAGCTTCATTTGAATGTTATGCTTTCCTATGTTATCAGTGAGAATGATAAATCGAGTGATAGTGATAATCCTTATCTGAGATTTATTTTTATGGTATTGCTGGAGGTCTGTCTGTAAGATGTTGAAGGCAGCATTGGGGTGACAATGGACATTTGATTTTGCATTAACATTCTTACTCGTGGGGATAGTAAATGTTACAGGTAAATGCAAAACAATTGACAAAAGGTGATGTTCCCCTTTAATATTTGAACTAATTGGCATTGCACAATGTCTGGCGATGTACTATAGTCTTTACTACAAAACAGGGTGCATTGACTATTTGGCTTACACATATGGGTTATTAAGCTGTCAAACCCCACCCCAAAAAATCAATATTTCTGAATTAGTTAAAGACTTGCAACCATTCTCAGTCCATTCCTCTATCTAACGGACACCTTGGAGCGAGAAACATTTTTTTCAGCTTGTGGCTAGCACTAAAGGGTATTTCACCCTAAAACAATATTTTTCTGTAGTGTAGGGCACCCCAACCACCTGTTTATTTTTTTTTAGAAAAAGCCCCAGAAATCGAAAATTCATCTTTCATCATTTATAGATAGAAGATGAAAAGCAGCCTGAATGGATCTGCAGGGAAGGAAGAAGGCGGCACTGGATGACACAAAGACCAGCTTCATTACTCTTCACTATCTGGGACCAAGCACTACAGGAGAAACCATTTGGGCATTTGAACAATACCACAGTGGGTATTAGTTCCCCTAAAAAATGATTTAGAAGTTGTGGGTGGGGAGTGGTGCAGCTGCTCTATCCCGCAGTGGGCATGTCCCCAACCTTAAACTTGGGGCCAAAACTCGTGGTACTAGGGATGTCACAGATCCACAGTGCAGCAGCTGTAAGCTGGAGACTGCAGCTTAGAAGTATGATCCTGGAAGTCATTGTTAAAGGTAGCAGTGAGCTGTTTTCATAAAGGCCACTTGTATGGAGACCACAGTTCCACTTTAAGATACACCAAGGGTCACATCCCAGTGCAAATGATGGACTCACAGATGAAGAAGTATTATTCTTTAAGGGATGTCCACCCCCCAGTAAGGTCTAAGCTCACAAATTCAAGTTAGTTTAATTCCATCAGAAATTGATCGTAAATTTTCCCTCATTGGAATACACCAGGAACGATCGCTCTTTTCCCATATACGAGTTGTGTATTCTGTACTTAAAGGGGAGACGCTATGATCAAACGGTTTTTGGAATGTGTGGGCTACCGTAATAAACCATCGTCGCTGCTGATTGCTTACCATGGCTACACCAGCCTACTCATAAACGTCAGTTAAGTGATTGGGGGGGGGGTTACCTAGAGTCGGGGTTGGTTGTCAGACTCTTTAATGGAACATAACTACATAGAGTCGGCGGTGGTGTAAGGGCCTTTAATGGGAAATACCCTCCATCCACTTTATAAATAAACATTGATGTCAAAGATTCTAAATAAAATAAACATTGGTTTCAGATTAAAAGGTGAATTTTCTAAATATCATGCCATCTCATTGTGATAAATCCAGTATGTAATAGTTATTTCGATATTTCCTCTGTGGGGAGGATTTGGCTTCACAAGCTGGGGAACTAGGGAAAGATTGCAATATAAATAGGTTGTAAAGGTTTCACATGGTAGCGAAGCAGGCATTGACTATATTAGAAAAAAATAGATTTATAGAGAAGGATAGTCCACAATTTAGATGATATTGAAACCATCCCCGCCGATGCAGAATTCACATTGATATCCGGATTTTTGGTCGGTGGCAAGTCTTTGAAGGGAAATCCAAAAATAGGGATCCAATGATTATAGATTGCAGACAGAGTAACAATTAATTAAACCCAATCGATGACTGGAGACCTTTTGCTTGATTGGCTGAATATATATAATGTTTCAGGTTCAGGATGAAAGTCCTTTGGGCATCTTCCCAAGGCATAATAAGCGATATTGTGAAAATAGCATCACCAGATATGGCCACATCAAAAACACATGATTGGAAGTAAGCATCCTCAACAGGTAGGTTCTCTCTGCCCAGGATGCAGCTTTTTCGGTGCTTATGGTGGTGGTTGTCTTACTATGTCCTTAGTCATGGAACATAAACTGACTTGTGGACATCCTCCTAGGCATAAACGAAGATCTTGCTCTTCTGGAAGGACAATGTATATCTAAGCCATAGCAGGGAGGAAAGTAGCTGCTTGGGCAAGATGACGCACCACGAATAGTTCGTCAATCCCACAATATAAGGGGCCTCGATCTCTATTAAGCTCCCTGGGTTCCCTTTCGTAGATTCCTGAGATTGCTCCTCCTGCTTCTTCTGGCCTCCATTCAAGAGCAATATCAAAGCTGCTGGTAGGTTTGTTCCACCAGCATTGGGTAAAAACTTTTGGTCTGTACCAATGCTTCATGGTTCTTGAAGATCTATAGTATCTAGGCATAGAAAAGCAACATTACTTAGTGGTTTTATTACTAAAGCTATTTTAAAGGACAATAGACCTTCAGGAAATATTTTGTTGTTTAAGTTTTGCCAGTCAATCTTCACTTTTATATGAGAATGAAGTTTCTTTCCATACCCTCCCGTTTTGGTGTACGGGATGTCAAGCTTGACATTTACAAATGGTTGGAAAGAAGTTCGGGGGCTGCAATCGGACAGGTTTCCTTGCTTTGTATGTACAGAGCCAGTATTTTGAGATGGCCAGATTGGACATTCAAGCTTTGTGCACCTACAGTAGCATAGTTGAGTTTGGAAACCGATTGTAAAGCAAAACACTAGTTTGACAGCTCATATCTAAGTACTGCAAAAAGGAAAGTAGGAATAGAGGAGCCCCTACCTACCCATTTAATATAGAATTGATAGGCAGTCTGCAGATGAAAAAGGTTAATTTTCTTGGATGTATAGGGACAGAAGGACTGATTATTAAAGTCACAAGGCCAATCAATACCAACCTTACAAGATTGACATTTGATCTGAATGTCTCAATCGATTGTAATGTCGAAAGAAGCGCAGTTTTAGCTGATGGCTGACCCACGTTTCCCGTTCCAGATCATGTTGTGATTGTAATTACTGGTATGATCCAATGTGACCAAGCATATTGATTGCGAATAAATAAGGCCAGGCAGTTTATTGGTAATATTGGGAACTAAGTTTGAAGTTTTAGACTTTTGCTTCAAGATGTGTGGACACAAATCAGTGAAAAAACCAAAGTTATAGAAAGTAGTTACTAGTATAGTAAAGTATTGCAATAGTATAGTAAAGATATGGCAATAGTTATAGTAAGTATTGCACAGTATAGTAAAGTATGTACCTTGTTTCCTTACTGTACTGTATAACTATTGTAGTTGATTGTGGGCAGCAGCTTGTAAAAGGGGTTAATTGATAAATGAGACCTATGGAGATCAGCTCAGGCTAATATGCTAACAGGAGGTTAATAGTACCTGGACATGTGGGGCTCCGATAACAATGTCACACTGTCCCAAACTATTAACACTTCCCTGAACCCATCACCCATCAACAAGAGGTGCAAGCTCCGTATCCTGATAGCAGGGGAATCTGTACAGTTGAAGTAATAGATAGCAAAAGGGCCAGGAACATCAGATAAATACGTGGCTGCAGGAAACCCCCCTTTCCAGGCACCGGTAATTCCCCTAAACACACCCAATTTGCCCATAAAGTGTTTAGTGTTCCCGTGACCTGGGCATACCAACAGGCAGCCATATTGTGCTTTTACCCGGCCTCCTGGACTCAAGGGTGAAACTAGTTTAGAAAAAAAAGAAATTAGAGAATTGTGCGCTGAAAAAAATTACTATTTCAATCTCTAAAGAGATACAATGTAGTTAGGCCCTTTACTCAGTACTTGTTTTGATCAAGCTCAGTCACCAGCCCCCTGCCAGACGATCGACTCTCTGTGAGGGCAGCTATGCTCCGTATCTCTATGAGGCAGAATTGGGAGAGGGAAATTCACCAGAGTTAAACCGACTTTCCCCATTACAGCTAAGCAAAAGTATACAAACAGAAGAGTTTATAATCTAAGACACTTGAATGACAGCTGCAATGTAGATGTTACAGGAATGGATATCAAAGAAATAGGGGACAGGATCAAACAAAAAACGGTACAGTGATATTTGGGAGGAATTAAGTTTCCAGTAATGGGCAATTAATAAAACACATTTCCCCAATGTACAGTACATACCCTTTTAAACAAAAAGCTTTTTACTTCGTGGTAACGGTGGCGTTGCTGGGTGAGAATGGTGAGGTGGTACCGTAGCTGAAAACAAAAACAGATATTCGTTGTCAGAAGTGGCCATGACCCATTTACTCGACACGTCTGCAAGTCACCACTAAAAGTACGTACTGTGAGGGCACCAAACACTCCGCAGTGAAGATACTTGGGGATCTTTCATGCTTTATTGGAGGTTTTCTCCTAATCACATACTCCGGTCTTTTGGGGTCCCTCAAAACGAGGTTGTTGTGGAGGCTGATGTCGGGGTACACTGTAAGGGCCTTCTTTGGAAAACAATTGATTGCGGAATCATGAGGATCTTCGATAATGTGTACCGCAGAATGGTTAGACAGGTCCCACGACAGGCTACGGGCTGTTTTACGGTGCACTAGGGACTAGGCACGTAGAGAGTTACATTCTGAACTTCAGCATTTCTGCTGGAGCCCCCTCGGGTTAAATTGAGGCGGACATGTAATTGAGTTGATTTGGCACTCTTTAATTGGCAATTCACTGTGCGATAGGTGAAAAAAAACACAATCACTTAGGAAACATGATAAATAAAAGGAAAATACTAGAGGGTGAATGTTAAGTGGAATTGTCCGTATTTCTGTCTGTAACTAGAGTGCTGTACTATGTTCAATCTAACATCAAACAAGCAGCAGTCATGTGACAGATATTGTGCTGTGTGATTGACATATGGCTGTAAGTCAGGGGACAGATATTTTCTGGGGGGGACAATAGGTAAATTTGTAGTGTATAGTATATAACGCAATAAGATCTTTAGGACATAAAAGTTAAATAAAGCTTAAAGTATAAGTGATTGTGCTTGTGAAGGTTCTCATGCTACAAGGTCATGGTATATTGTTGTATTCAATTAGATCAACTGGGACTGAAATGTAGTTATTGAAGACGTTTCGCTAGTCATTCCGACTGGCTTTCTCAAGTCAGAATGACTGTATCAAGAATCTGTGGCATATGTACCTGGAAAATCCCATTAGCATATCACAGCCAGGTGTAAGGGTGGGATAGTGGCTAAGAGGTGTTATAGGAACGCCCAGAGTAAGGGGTGTTAAAACGCATTGACATGGGCAGACAGTTGGTTGTCGAAACCCCCCCACCTCTATTAGGCTGGGTTTCTTTATTTTCCATTTAAATGGCCTCCTTAACACCTCTCTTGAACCAGTCACGTTCCTCGCCAGTCGTTAACCATACAATCTTCAAAGGATATGTCCTTTATACTAAGATGCAGATACACGGCTTGGAAGTCCTGACCCGAGGGAATTGGCTCTTCGTTGCTGGGCCATACTTGATGCAGTTGCTGTGTGGTCTCCCCCACATACAAACAGAGATTCTGCACTGCACTGCACTGCATATATGATGTCGGCTTTTCTTGTGTTTTGGTAAAGACCCAATACCCAAAACACAAGAAAAGCGACATCATATGAGGGCAGTGCAGTGAAGATCCTTCGGATTGTATGTGGGGAAGACCAAACAGCAACTGGCTATCAAGTTTGGCCCAGACAGAAGAGCCCAATTCCTCGGGTCAGGACTCAAGCCGTTTTGTTGTGTATCTGCATCTTAGGATAAAGGACGATACCTTTGAAGTTAATGTAACATACTGCGGACAGGAACGTGACTGGTTCAAGAGAGGTGGGTTAAGGAGGCCATTTATGTGAAAATAAAGAAAGAAGACGAAGAAAACCAAGCCCTTCCAATGAGTGGGGGGGTTCGACACCAACTGGTCTGCCATGTTACAATGCTGTTTTAACACCTTACTCTGGGCGTTACTATAACACCTCTAGCCACATCTAATCACAACCTTACAACCTGCTTGATATGCTAATTGGGATTTTCCAGGGTACATAATTGCCACAGAATTCTGGAAACAGCATCTGAATTGAGAAAGCCAGTCGGATGACTCGCGAAACGTCTTCAAGAACTAATTTACGTCCCGTGATTAAGTGAATACAACAGATATAAGTGATTGTGATAAAATTTTAGATTTCTAACCAATAGTGTTACCTCTCAGCTCTGAAATTATAGTCTGTTGGAGAAATTTCGGTGTAATTCGAGGTTGTTATGCAGATGAATATGGTCAGTAAATTTTCTAAAACCCCCCCCCCCTGCAAAAACTGTCATGTAACCATACCTTCTAACCTGCGGGGGGACCAGGCCTGGTACAGGAGGCAGAGACTATTGAAGCACCTTGGAACACCTTGCCCTGTCCCAGAAAGCCCCAGCCCCGCCCATGTGGCAAGCTCTACTGGACTATTGTACTGTTCACAATGAACTACCAAACCAATAATAAATTGTGTTGCAAAGTCCCATTACTGGTTATGCAATATGGCCATATTTCTAAAGGTGCGGTATCGCTGTTTTGTAATACTGAGCCTTTAACGATTGTTGACGTAATCTACGATGGCCATACAATATCATTGCAATGTTTTTGTAATGCATAGTAATGGCGAATGAAGGGGCCAATTTACTAACAGTGGTATCGGAAAATTCCGGTAACTTCTGGTTAAAAAAGTACAATTGTACCCATAAATTAACCATAATTCTACAACCACACATACAATACTATTGTGTAATTTTGCTACGTACATTTATGGCCGTGATAGTACATTTACGATAACCCAAGGTATTTGAAGTTTCCAATACCGCTGGTTAATAAATATGGCCCAAGGTTCGTACATTACAAATTTGTTTTTTGCTCAGAATGGTCGCCATCGTACTTTACGATAACCTGGGGTATCGGTAATATGACCAATTGTGAGCTGCAGTTCCAGCGATCACTGCATGGTGTAGACCAGCCTTTGGGACATGTTTGGTCAAGGTTTTGCTTGACCCAAGGTATTCTGGGTATTGCAACCGGAACCTTTTTCCAGGACATCATTACCTTGCTCGCAAAATATTAGCAGGAGCACTGTCTTGAACAGGATACTGTCTGTAGATCTGGGAAGATGACCACCCATTCCAATCAAGATTTGTCTCCAGTTCCTTATTGAATCATCCTCTTCCTGTTAAATAAAAGGAGAGTATTTATTATTAAGTGATTGCGTAGAAGGGAAACCTACTGTCTCTCAAAGTTCTTACAACTGAACTAGCTACACCCATCGATGGATAGTCAGATAGTCATCCCCACCATTCCTTTATGGGATATGTGTTATCTAGTTGATATGCTCCATCTTGCACTGTCGATGTGAACTGGAAGATAGGGTTGATGGGAAATAATCCATCTAGCCCAATCATCTTTCTTTCAGGCGGAGGATGTTTCGACGGATTCAAACAAATTGGTCAAATCAATCAAAAAATCAACCCCATGTATGGCATGATTTAGTCCCAAACACAGGCTCACAAATATTCATTATAAACAACCAATCGGCAATGCTTTATTCTACTTGAAGACCTACAAACCTTTGACGTTATGTGAGCGATATGTTCTTAAAGCCGTGGGTTTCTTTGCTGGGTATTCACTGATAGGGAGGTGAGTGTCTTAGTTCTACCTGGTTTTGTAAAAGTTGCCAGCTTGCACTAATAATACCATAAAATAATCACCAATATATTGTTTTTAGCAGGAAAAATAAACCTAATACACGAGGAGACTTATGGGTGATTTCCATAAGATCTGATTGGTTGGGGAAAAATTAGCACCATTTTAAACTATAAGAACTTTTATTGAATCTCCGTGAATGTGTGGGCCGGTCTTGACCAAGAGTTAACAATTCATAGTACAAATGATATTTCAAAAAAGTAACTAATGGTTTCTTTTTAAAGTTGGTCTTGCAAATACAAACTAAAGCTAGTTACAGACCTGCAATAGCGTGTGCGACACCCGTCTGCGGCACAAACAGATGTTTCCTGTATTGGCGTTCAGCCAGGAGTAAGACCTCCCTGCTTGCCCATACATGAACAAACTGTTGGCCAAAACTCCTGTGCGTTGTACAGTTGGGTGTTGGGTGTCATTTGCGCTATCACACGTCTGTACCATTATATCTGATATATCAAACAGACTATTTTATTTAATTGTTATATAAACATATATCAGGGCATATTTTATTTTCAGACAATACTGAAGAGAAAAGCAGAACAGAATTTTTCAAGACAACCAAGAGTAGCCTTGAACCAGAAATTGCCAGCTACTAAGTTTACCAATTATCCTCAAACAATCCAATTCAATCGGTAAAAGTATGGAACTATCTTCCAGTGGACGTTGTAATGGCAGGTTCATTGGATTAGTTCAAAAAAGAATCTGGTATGAGTTTCTGCAAACAAGGAATGTTACAAGTAAGAGTATTGATACATAAAAAGTAGAGGGGGAAAGGGTTGTCACTGTGAGAACGGTAAAGCTATGGAATGTCTTCCAGTGGACGTTGTTATGGAGGTTTCATGGCAGTTTAATAAAAGCTGGATGAGTTTCTGCAACGTAAGGAATGTTACAAGTTACTGGTAGTGATGCAAAAGTAGAGCGGGAAGGGTTTGTCACTGTGAGAACGGTATTAATTAAAGCTATGGAACTGTCTTCAGTGACGTGTTATGGCAGGTTCATTGGTCAGTTATAAAAAGCTGGATGAGTTTCTACAACAAGGAATGTTACAAAGTTAATGGTATTGATCATAAAGTAGAGTGGGAAAGGTTTGTCACTGTGATAACGGTAAGCTATGAACTGTCTTCCAGTGGACGTTGTTAGGGAAGGGTGCATTGGTCAGTTTAATAAAAGCTGGATGAGTTCTACAACAAGGGAATGTTACAGTTACTGGTATTGATACATAAGTAGAGTTGGGAAAGGAGGGGTTTTCACTGTGAGAACGGTAAAGCTAGGACCGTCTTCCAGTGGACGGTGTTATGGCAGGTCATTGGTCAGGTTTAATAAAAAGCTGATGAGTGTCTGCAAAACAAGGAATGTTACAAGTTAATGGTATTGATACATTAAAGTAGAGTTGGGAAAGGGTTGTCACTGTGAGAACGGTATAATTTTAAAAGCTCTGAAACTGTCTTCCATGGACGGTGTTATGGCAGGTTATTGATCAGTTCCAAAAAAAGCTGGATGAGTTTCTGCAAACAAGGAATGTATACACAAGTACTGGTATTGAACATAAGTAGAGTTGGGAAGGGTTTTCCACGGTGAGAACGGTTTGGTAATTAATTAAAAGCTATGGAAACTGTCTTTCCAGTGGACGTTGTTTATGGCAGGTTTTCATGGTCAGGTTAAAATAAAAAGCTGGATGCGTTTCTGCAAACAAGAGTTGCAGTTACTGGGGGTTTGCATTTGTAATCTGTTGGTTCAATAGATCAAACTGGACTTGAAATGTAGTTCTTGAAGACGTTTCGCTATTCATTCCGACGGCTTTTCAATTCAGAAGGACTGTTACAGAATCTGTGGCAATTATGTAACCCTGGAAAATCCCAATTAGCATATCACAGCCAGGTGTTAGGGTTTGTGTGATAGATAAGTGGCTAAGAGTGTGTATAGAACGCCAGAGTAAGGTGTTAAAAACAGCAGGAGTTAAGGTGTTAAAACAGCATGGTACATGAGACCATTGGTGTCGAACCCCCCCACCTCTATTTAGGCTTGGTTTCTTTATTTCACATAAATGGGCATCTTTAACCCCTCTCTTGAACCAGTACACATTCCTTCGCAAGTATGTTAAACATTACAATCTTCAAAGGTATGTCCTTTATCCTGAAGATGCAGATTACCACGGCTGAGTCCGGACCCGAGGAATTGGCTCTTCTGTGCTGGGCCATACGGTGATGCAGTGCTGTTTGGATCTCCCCCAAACAGCCGAGTTGTATATGCATCTTAAGGAAAAGGACCAACCTTTGAAGATTGTAATGTTAAAAATATGGCGAGGGAAGGAACGTGATGGTTCAAGAGAGGTGTTAAGGAGGCCATTTATGTGAAAATAAAGAAGAAACCAAGCCTAAATAGAGGTGGGGGGGGTTCGACCACCAAAACTGTGCATTGACAATGCTGTTTTTAACACTTATAGGGGGTTCCTATAAAACACCTCTTAGCCACTCTATCTAATCACACCCTTAACACCTGGATGGTGTGATATGCTAATTGGGATTTTCCAGGTACATAAATTGACACAGTTCTTGTACAAAGTCATCTGAAATTGAGGGAAAGCCAGTAGGATGCACTAGCGGAACGTCTTCAAGAATACATTCAAGTCCAGTTGATTTCTAATTGAAACCAACAGAATATACCATGACCTGGATGAATGGAACCTTCACAAGCATACTGGTATTGATAATTAAAGTAGAGTTGATCAAGGGAAAATTTCCAATTGCCACTTGAGCAGGAAGAATGTATTCCCCCTTCATACTTTTTTTGCCTTCTTGGATACCAACTGTTAGGCAGAAAATTGAGATATATATTATAGTATAGTATAGTAGTGCTTTTTGGGTTGAATAAAAGAATACATCAATGGAATGGATTGATGTATGTCTTATTCAACCTAAATACTATCGTTACTTATACTAAAATATAATTACTATTACTATTAATATTACTATACTATTACTATACTATATTGTTTTAAACTATACTATGCTATTACTATACTATACTACACCTTACTATACTATACTAAATTATACTATACTATTACTATACTATATTATAACTATATATTACTGTACTATACTATATTACTATTACTATATATCCTATACTATTACTATACTATTATTATACTCTACTATTACTGTACGTACGATATTAAACTATAAATATTACTATACTATAATTATACTATACATTACTATACTAATATTATACTAGTACTATAACTGGTAACTCTACATATGAAACATATATTACTATATATATTATACTAACATTACTATACGATATTATACTATACTATAACTGTACACTGATACTATATTAAACTATAATATTACTATATTATACTATATATTACTAAATATATTATAGTACTATTACTCTACTAATTAACTATACTATTTATATTATATATTATACTAATATTACTGTACTATTACTATATTAAATTATACTATTACTATACTATTTATACTGTACTATTACTATACTATATATACTATACTATACTGTACTAGAATAATAATTAAACTATACTATACTAATTATATAAATATTATTAATATACCTACGTACTGTAATGTGACATATATAAAATATTGTCTCAGTTAAGGGTATAAAAAACATCTCTGGCAAACAGAAGCATAATGGTGGTAACAAAGATTACATTTCAGTGGTAATACGTCACCAGCCATGTGTGTATTATTGTTAACGGTTTCCACTAATCTCTACCTTGACCAGCCCCCCCCCCACTCCCCCCCCCCACTTAGTAGATAACTGACATTGCTAAAAAAACAGACTTTATAAACAGAAAGTAAATTGCTAAAAAAGGTTGACAATGGTAAGGAGGTTTAGGATGCAGGACACAAAGCTAATTCCCTACAAGCTCTGCTCCTACCTGGATTGTCATACCCACTCGCCGAAGATAGATACAGATGTGACCTTTAAAATGCAACCCTGGCGTGGTATTATATTAAACCCCCCCACCCCTCCCCTTGTCATGTAATAACCTATAGAAAAGTTACAAAAACTATGAAAAATGTAAGTGTTCCACATGGTCTTCTGAACGATACGTTCTTGAACCTATCAAGAGGTATTTAGAGCATGGGCATTTGTCCAGCATTGAGTGACTCATCCTATGCTGGTGCCAGGAGCTCTAATCCTGCAGCTGGTATGGTCACTAAGAGCTGGTTAGTGAAAAGTTCACACTGCTGGAATGTGTTGGAAGTGCACTGAACTAAAGGGAGATGGTTATAGCAGAGGGAAGAAGAGAGAGATCCTGCCTTTCATGAAGCCTGCAGACAAAAGATCATTTTCTGTTCAAAATCTGCCTGTAATTGCATAGTACAGAGGTAACAGCAGTCAGATGTCTACTGTACACTACACAGTATATAGATAAGTATAGGTCACTAGAAAATTGTTTTTTGTCTTACAATTCCAAGCCCCTATAGACCAGGACTTTTCACTTGGCAGATGGACAGAAGAGCTTAGTGATAGAGAAAATGAATAAGGGAAACCAGAAATGACTACAGAGAGTAGTAATCCTCAAGCAAGAAATGAAAATGTCTTTCTACACCAAAACCAATCCGATATAACCATGTCCTATTTATTACCTTTAATAGCAATCACCCAAGTGGGAATTTGGAAATAGTGCTTCATGGCACTTTTAAAATGGTTCCTCGTATAAGGGTTATAAGTGGGTAACCAACCATCCAATATTTGGCAGACTGACATTTTTAAAGTGCATTCTATACGAAAAAAGGTTATTTTAAATGACCATAATGGAAACTATATTCTTCCCAAACTACCCTCTGTATATTTTTTGTTGATCTGCCCCTTATTTCTTTAGAATCCAATTAAACTTTTATATTCATCTGTCAATCAAGTTCCTTGCTCTCAAACATATTTTTCTGTGAGTAGTTTTTACGTAGTGGAATTGTGACAGAGTTGGACCGTTGGATGCTGTGTGCATGTGGTTGCAGGTGTGACGTTGGTTTGTGGGGGAAAAGTTTCAGGTCAGGATGGAAGGGGGAGTGTGTTAAAAGAGGGATGGGGGGATGCTGCTCCTAAACAAAATGTGGGCGGGATTGAATGCAGTGAGCAACACACACATATCAGAGTAAGTGCCTACTTACAGTATTCTAATTATAGATGAAGATGGAGGCAAGTAATTTTTCAGTATAGTGTCCTTTAATGTTTTCAGTCCGTATATTGATGTTCATTCGTTGCCCGCACAATGGCGCGAACCGAATGGGCGATGAGACGGGCTGGGAAAAAACCATAGGCTGATCATGCAGATATCGGCTGCAACGAGCTGTTGGCCACAACGACTTTTACTGCAACGACAGTCCTCCATCGTGGCCAACTGCTTGCAAGTGTTGAAGCCTAAGAGTATATAGAGAATATAGTTTTAATAATAGTGCTTTGGTGACAGTTCTCCTGTAAGTAAAGTTCCTGTTTCAGATAAACCATTTGATGGTAACTCTGAGTGTCATTTTACCAGTATATTATACCCCGTGGTTCAGTTACATAACTGAACAACCAATAGAATCCTTAGGTAAACAGATACCAATAGTTACTATGAAACAGTGTAACTGAACAACCATATGTAATCCACTGGTAAACAGACAACATTGTGTTGTTCAGTTGACACTGTTTCTAGAAGCTATTGGTGTCTGTTACCTGTATAATTCCAATTTGGGTGTTCTATCGTGTCTAGCTTAGCATGATGAAACAGTTAATTAACACACATGTAACACAGGTCGACAGACAACCAACTAGCTAGCATGTAACAGTGTGTAACTAACAACCCTATGTAGTTTCCACAGGTAAACAAGACACCGATTGTTAGCATGTAACAGTGTTGAACTTAACAACCATAGGTATCCCACAGGTAAACAGACACCAATGAGGTAGCATGTAAACAGTGTCAAACTGAACAACCAACAATGTAAATCACAGGTAAAGAGACAACCGATTGTTAGATGTAACGTTTGTAACTGAACAACACAATTGTAATCCAAGGTAAAGAGACACCGATTGTTAGCAATGTAAGTGTAATCTGAACAAATCACAATGTAACAAGGTAAAGAGACACCGATTGTAGCATGTAACAGTGTAACTGAACAACACCAATGTATAATCACAAGGTAAAGAAGACACCGATATTGTTAGATGTAACAGTGTGTAACTGAACAACACAATGTTAATCCACAGGTAACAGAGGACACCGATTGTTAGCATGTAACAGTGTAAACTGAACAACCATATGTAACCCACAGGTAAAGAAGACAACCAATAGTTAGCATGTAACAGTGTAACTGAACAATCGGATGGAACCCAAAGGTGAACAGACACCCAAAGCTAGCATATTAACAGTGTTCTTTACTAGCCTTGGGTGTCCATTTCCCGTAGATTACGTGGTGGTTTAGTACAACTGCACTGCATGCTCAGTTGTGTCAGTTTTTCTTGTATATAAAAAGTGGTACGTAGCGGTTTTTCCCTGTAGATTACACGGGCTTTGGTTAGGTTACGCAATGTGTAATGCAAGCTGCGTGTGCCAGTTGTATAGTAAAAAAACTGCATCAGTTTCTCTGTAAATGCAATGTTATGATGTCAGCCTCTGTGATCAGCAGGTTTGTGTGTCAGGTTCCTAGTATATTGCAATAGTATATTGCACTTTTTTTTACACATCACTGTCTTGGTGGCCTGGGGACGTGGGGAAGTGTAGTTCTGTGTGTTATATTATGTATGTATATGTTATTTATAAAGCGCCACGGGGACGCAGAGCTGTACAGTAACAAAAACAATAAAGTCATACAAGGGGGATAAATACATAGATAGTTCAGTACATACATTATAACTTATATAAATAGAAAGTGCTAGAGCTTTGCCAAAAGAGGGAAGGTAGGTCCCTGCCCTGTAGAGCTTACAATTCTAAGTTAGTGTGAGAACATACAGATACATGGATGGGTATAAGGGATGGAGTGAGACGTATGCAGTGCCAAATAAAACATCAAATACTGTACTGGTACCAGAGGTAGGATGTAAGGGAAGATTTATCATATATAGATATATATATACCATTACTGTGTGGTACCAGCTAGGTGGATGTAAGGGTAGAGATTATCATATATAGATATATAGATACCATATACTGTGCTGGTTACCGGATAGGTAGGATGTAAGGGTAGATTTCATATATAAGATATATCGAGTACCATATAATATGTGGTTACCAGAGAGGTAGGATGTAAGGTAGTAGATTATCATATATAGATACCATATACTGTGATGGTTACCACATAGGTAGGATGTAAGGGTAGATTTATCATATATAGATATATAGATACCATATACTGTGCTGGTGTACCAGATAGGTAGGATGTAAAGGGTAGATTTATTATATTAGATACCATATACTGTGCTGGTTACGGATAGGTGGATGTAAGGCTAGATGATCATATATAGTATATAGATACCATATACTGTGGTGGTTACCAGTAGGTAGGATTGTAAGGGTAGATTTATCATAATAGATATAAGATACCATATACTGTGCTGGTTACCGAATAGGTAGGATGTAAGGGTAGATTTATCATATATGATATATAGATACCATATACTGTGCTGGTTACCGGATAGGTAGGAGTAAGGGTAGATTTATCATTATAGATATATAGATACCATTATACTGTGCTGGTTACCGGATAGGTAGGATGTAAGGGTAGTTTTATTCCTATATAGATATAGATACCATATACTGTGCTGGTTACCGGATGATAGGTAGGACGTAAGGGTAGATTTATCATATATAGTATATAGATACCATATACTGTGATGGTTACCGAGGTAGGATGTAAGGGTAGATTTATCATATTATAGATATATAGATACCATATACTGTTGGTTACCAGAAGGTAGGATGTAAGGGTAGAGTTACATATATAGATATTAGATACCATATACTGTGATGGTTACCGAGATAGGTAGGATGTAAGGGTAGATTTATCAATATAGATATATAGATACCATATAATATGCTGGTTACCAGATAGGTAGGATGTAAGGGTAGATTTATCATATATAGATTATACATATTACTGTGCTGGTTACACATAGGTAGGATGTAAGGGTAGATTTATCATAGATAGATATATAGGGATACCATATACTGTGTGGTTACAGAGTAGGTAGGATGTAAGCGGTAGATTTATCATATATAGATATATAGATACCTATTAATGTGCTGGTTACCGGATAGGTAGGTGTAAGGTAGATTTATCATATATAGATATTATAGATATCGGATACTGTTTGCTGGTTACCGGATAGGTGGATGTAAGGCTAGATTTAATCATATAATAGCTATATAGATTACCAATACTGTGGTGGTACCAGATAGGTAGGATGTAAGGGTAGATTTATATAATTAGATATATAGAACCATATACTGTGTGTTACCAATAGGTAGGATGTAAGGGTAGATTTTCATATAATAGATATATAGATACCATACTGTGCTGGTTACGGATAGGTAGGATGTAAGGTAGATTTATCATATATAGATAATAGATACCTATACTGTGTGGTTTACCGGAGGTAGGATGTAAGGGTGAGATTTATCATATATAGATATATAGATACCATATACTGTGTGGTTACCGGATAGGTAGGACGTAAGGGTTAGATTTATCAGATAAAGATATATAGATACCAATACTGTGCTGGGTACCTGATAGGTAGGGATGTAAGGTAGATTTATCATATAAGATATATAGATACCATTATACTGTGGTGGTTAACCAGATAGGTAGGATGTAAGGGTAGAGTTATCTATATAGATATATAGAACCATATACTGTGCTGGTTACGGATAGGTAGGATGTAAGGGTAGATGTATATAAATAGATATATAGATACCAATTACTGTGCTGGTTACCAGATAGGTAGGATTGTAAGGGTAATTTTAGATTTATCATATATAGATATATATAACATATCTGTGCTGTTACCAGGATAGGTAGGATGTAAGGGTTCGATTTAATATATAGATATATAGATACATATACGTGCTGGTTACCGGATAGTAGGATGTAAGGGTAGATTTATCATATATAGATGATATAGTTACCAATATCATATGCTGGTTACCAGATAGGTAGGATGTAAGGGTAGATTTACATATATAAAGATACCATATACTGTGCTGGTACCACATAGGTAGGATGTAAGGGTAGATTTATCATATATAGAATATAGATACCATTACTGTGCTGGTTACCAGATAGGTAGGATGTAGGGTAGATTATCATATATAGATACCAAGTACTGTGCTGGTTACCGGATAGGTTGGATTGTAGGCTAGATTTATCATATATAGATATATAGATACCTATTACTTGTGGTGTTACCAGATAGGTGGATGTAAGGGTAGATTTATACATATATAGAGATATAGATACCATATACTGTGATGGTTACCACATAGGTAGGATGTAAGGGGTAGATTACAATATAGATATATAGATACCATATACTGTGCTGGTTACCGGATAGGTAGGATGTAGGGTTAGATTTATCATATATAGATTATAGGATACCATATACTGTGCTGGTTACCGGATAGGTAGGATGTAAGGGAGATTATCATATACAGATTATAGATACCATGATACTGTGCTGGTTGACGGAAGGTAGGACGTAAGGGTAGATTTATCATATATAGATATATAGATACCTATACTGTGTGGTTACCTGATAGGTAGGATTGTAAGGGTAGATTTATCATATAGATATATAGATACCATATACTGTGGTGTTACCAGATAGGTAGGATGTAAGGGTTAGAGTTATCATATATAGATATATAGAAACCATATACTGTGCTGGTTACCGGATAGGTAGGATGTAAGGGTAGATTTATCATATAGATATATAGATACCATATAAATGCTGGTTACCAGATAGGTAGGATGTAAGGGTAGATTTATCATATATAGATACCATATACTGTGCTTTTACCACATAGGTGGATGTAAGGGTAGATGATCATATATAGATATATATAGATCCATATACTGTGCTGGTTACCAGATAGGTAGGATGGAAGCGTAGATTTATCATATATAGATATATAGATACCGTATACTGTGCTGGTTACCGGATAGGTAGGAGGTAAGGGTAGATTATCATATATTAGATATATAGATATGTATACTGTGCGGTTACCGGATAGGTTGGATGTAAGGCTAGATTTATCATATATAGATATATAGATAACATATACTGTGGTGGTTACCAGATAGGTAGGATGTAAGGTAGATTTATCTATATAGATATAAGATACCATATACTGTGTGGTTACCACATAGTAGATGTAAGGGTAGATTTATCATATATAGATTATAGATAACCATATACTGTGCTGGTTACCGGATAGGTAGGATGTAAGGGTAGATTTATCATATATAGATATATAGATTACCATATACTGTGCTGGTTTACCGGGAGGTAGGATGTAAGGGTAGATTTATCATATATAGATATATAGATACCATTATACTGTGCTGGTTACCGGGATAGGTAGGACGTAAGGGTAGATTTATCAATATATAGATTATAGATACCATATACTGTGCTGGTTACCTGATAGGTAGGATGTAAGGGTAGATTTATCATATATAGATATATAGATACATATAGTGTGGTGGTTACCAGATAGGTAGGATGTAAGGGTAGAGTATCATATATAGATATATGAAACCAATACTGTGCTGGTTACCGGATAGGTAGGATGAAGGGTAGATGTATATAAATAGATATATAGATACCATATACTTGCTGGTTACCAGCTAGGTAGGAGGAAGGTAGATTTACTATAGATATATAGATACCATATACGTGTGGTTACCAGATAGGTAGGATGTTGTAAGGGTTAGATTTGATTTTCAATATAGATATATAGATACCATATACTGTGCTGGTTACCGATAGGGAGTTAGGATGTAAGGGTTAGATTTATCATATATAGATATATAGATACATATACGTGCTGGTGTACAGATAGGTAGGATGTAAGGTAGATATAGATATGATATATGATGCCAATATACTGGGTGGTACGATAGGTAGGATGTAAGGTAGATTATCAATATAGATATATAGATGCCATATACTGTGCTGGTTACCGGATAGGTAGGATGAGGGTAGATTATCATATATAGATATATAGAGACCAATATAGTATGGTTTACCGGGTAATAGGATAGGAGGATGTAAGGGTAGAGTAATCATATATAGATATATACATACCATATACTGTGCTGGTTCCAGATAGGTAGGATGTAATGGTAGATTTTCATATATAGATATATAGATACCATATACTGTGCTGGTTACAGATAGGTAGAGATGTAAGGTAAGATTATCATATATAGATATAAGATACCATATACGTGCTGGTTACCACATGATGTAAAAGCTATAGTTAAACCTGCTGATTGGGTTTCTGACGTAGAGAGAGGGAATAGAATTCAGAGGGTGGGAGCCACAAGAGAGAAAGGTTAAGGCAAGAGGAAGCAGTGTGAGTGGGGGGTCTGTACAGAGCTGGTTCTGCGATGAGCGGAGGGTACGGACAGGAACATAGTGGGGACTAGAGAGGGCAATATAAGGGGTGCAGCAGAGTGAAGAGGATTTAAATGTTAGGAGAAGGATTTTGTGTACAATGTGCTGTTAACAGGGAGAGGACTGAGTTGTTCGGTACGGGAGATTGGGATCGGTTTATTAGAGAGTGAAACAATACGGTGGGCAGAGTTAAGTATAGCTGAAGAGGAGAGAGGTGGGGAAGCAGGAAGACCAGTAAGTAGTAGGTACAATATTCCAGGCGGGATAGGTGAGAGCATAGCAGTGGTCGGCAGAGAAAGGAACCGGCGGATTTGACTATATTTGGCTATATTGCAAAGGAAAAAGTGGAAGTTTTCGCAACATAGTTAATGGGGTTAGAAAAGAAGAGAGAGGAAATCCAGGATTGAGAAAGAAATTCACTGGAACCCAAGCTGTTCTCTTAACAGATAGAGATTCTAATGAACATGTAAATCTATTGGAAAATGTTTTAAAGAAAAAGTGCAACGACCCAATTTCAAGTCTGTGACACCGATGACATAGATAAACTACAATATTAAAAGATGACATAGCTAAGCACCGTTTCTAAGGTATCATTTGCAAGAGCACTTCCTTGTTGTTGTTGCCCCCCTTCCCGTCCTACGGTGGTCCCCCCACTTCCCAGAGCATCCATAAACACACACACACCTGGTGGATTCCCCCCCTTGACAATGCATTTTCTTCAATACAACAAAAAAAAGTAACCAAATAATCTGAACTTCTATAAGGCCACCATTAAGACAAAGTTATTTCCTGGCTATGGGTCTCTGAATAATAATTTAGGGGGGTTTGAGTTTTGGCTTCAATTCCTTTTCCATTGTGCACAATAAGGTCTTATTTTTCTCTTAAGTTTTTTTTACATGTGTTGTGTTGCACATCCTTCCCTGTCAATGAGCTTTAGGAACTTGAGCATGTGCAAAGAATGCAGGAGAGGAAAGAGCAGTCAATCATTGATGATTGTCACATCTTTGATTGACTGCATGGAGAGAGAGCCAGCTTCTGTCATTAGTATCCTTAAAATAGGTAGTAATACATCTAATAATGTGCTAAACTATATTGGATGAATGGAGCAGTTTAATGACAAGTTGACCAGTTTTCCGTATCAAGGTTAACCACCCTTTAGGAGCGAAGGGAAATAGATTCTTATGCGATGGCTGGAAACCCTCAACCACTTAATGATTCCATGTCATCTCCTTTCCCTGCACACTTATCAAGAATGCAATAAATTATAAGCAGAACGGAAGAAGGAACCATGTGTCTCCGTGATTTGTATCCCTCCTTCACCGCCTGCACCCTTTCCGAGGTCAGATTTTTTTTGGTAGTACAGTTGGCCTGTTACTGAGGAATGCATGTCTAATGCTGCTCAGCTGTTTCTATCCGCCTCTTACACATGCAGAGCTAAGGCACTCAAGCCACTACTCAAAATGTACAGTGCGGAGGGAATGGCACATGCGGGCCCCAGTTTAAGGTCGAGGGGTGGGCAGGAAGATCATGTCTGTCCCTGCCGTATGTCCTGTTAGGAGCATAATCTTTATATAAACTTACAAGTTCTGATGAAAGCCAAACAAGAGACAGAAGACAGGAGAGATGCTTTGCATACAAACCATGGCAGGTGCAAGAGATATATTTAATTAGACACGTTCGAATCACTGGTAATGGTAATACAAACATGTGTTTTGACTACAATGGATTTCTTAATTGGCCAAGGAAGGAGATTTATTGTCTGCTGTGCAGTTCACGGGACCGAGATTCACTTTGATTGGGTTACGTTCAGTTTGTTTTGCGGTTTAAATTAGATTTATAAATGTCTTTGCCTCTTTTAACATGATTTTTGACTGGGATGATGGCTGGAGGACAGTGGGGACTGATGCAACAACAGGTGCCCTTGCCATTAATTTGCAGTAACGATGATGACGTTATCTACACTCTGATTGGTTGCTACAAATTAATAGCACAGGAAAACTTTTTTTACCTTTCCCGCATCAGACCTGCAGTTTCTTCCTCACTCCCTTTCTTGTATAGGAAGTAGTTAAAATGAAGAGGATTTTAGAAATGTTTCTGGGTGAAGCACACTGAGCATGTCTGTAACCACTGGTCACATTTCTGGGATATGATATCGCTGAAAGATTTTTTTTTTTTTTAAATGTAAAAAAAAAAAAGTGTTTGGTTACAAAGTTTTGTATAAGCTGCTGTTTACTAGCTTTACCCAGTTTAATTTATTAAAACAAAAAAAAGAGAAAGTTAAAAATATAGGGCTATATTTTTCTTTAAACACTAGAAATAATATTATGTCCTCTATTATTTTCACAAGACGTAAACTCAGCTGCGTCCATCTGTGGTACCCCAGCTGACAAAAACGTTGGAATGACATCACAATTCACAGGTTTTTTTTTGTCTAATAATCGGACGGTTCCCAACAAACCCTTTTTGTGCCAGGCAAGACCGTTTCCTACTATTCTGTGTGTGATTCTTCTGAACTGTTTTTAAGATTTCTGCTGAGCCAACCATAAAATCCTTGAATGTTTCCACACCACGGCCACTCTGTTTGCAGAGGCTCGGGGAAAGCCCTTGAGATTTATGTAGAGTTGCAGATGTTTCAGCACAAGTAGAGATAGACGCCAAATTGCACAGCAGGCTCTTCCCCAGAAAAAAAAACATCTGTTTTTTCAAAGTTGCTCCCTCTTACCATAACCCCCTCCAAACAAAACATAAGACTTTTTTCACCGCATTGGGGAGATACGCATGTTATATAGGGTCAGGGTGACCATTTTCTACATCATTTTCTTGTGCATCAAAGAACAATGGCAAAATACACACTGGGGATTTTACTGTCTGTATACATATTGCGTGAATGAAGAGGGGGGTCTATTTTCCACCTGCTGTACGCTTGGAAACTGTGCAGCTGTAGTTGGGAGCGCCTTGGATCTTCAACCCTTTAGCAACCCTTTGCAGTCAAGCTAATTGCTCTCCAAAGAGATGGGAAGAATTTCCTCCCAGATCAAACATGTGTCCAGATGTTTGGGGGGGTTCTACAGATGTATAAAGTGTGAAAACACACACGTTCCTCTTTATTTCTCTCTCACAATACAAACTATTGTTTATTAAGTTATTTAATAACCTAATCAATCTCATCCCACCTTTGACACACAATGTCAGATGGCTCAGGGGAAGGGGATTAAACAAACCAATGACTAAGAATAGAATTAAACTATTTATATCTTGGGTACAGTGTTAGATGAGAAGTATGTTTTAGATCACACAATCCCCCTTGCTATGGGGGGCAAATGCAGATATCCCACTCTTCCCGGTAGTTACGGAATCACATTCTGGGGTGGTCTCCTGCACACCGGTTGAGACCACCCCAAAACTCCCGTGAGGGTGTTTCAGTGAAATTCTGGGTTACTGACAGGTAAAGTAGGTTAAAAAGCAGATAATATGGCCAGAAATAACATCATAGTCAGGGGTGGGGTGGGGGTATGGTTGCCAGCACTCGAGCTTGCATTGGGAACCAAGTCCCCGAGGTGTGTGTATCGAAAGGCACATTTGCCAGGGTTGGTGTCTGCCACATACGTAGGTGAGATCACAATGAACATTTACTCTCGATACGATCTTCATTTAAATATGGACGGGAACAGCTCACCGTATGATTGGCTGTGTGTGGCATTTCAATCGCAAAAGATTACAGCCAAGGTGGCAGGCTGGCAGTGAATCAGAAGTCAATCATCAGTTGTAATGAAGATGGAGGGAGGATCCAGCTTACTCTGCCAGAATGGAGATAAAATAATATCCTTAAATATCTGGTTAGTAATGCAGATAAAGTTTCTGAATATAAGTTGGGGGTTGGGGACAGGAGACTGAGAATGACCTTTAAAAGGACAAATACTCAGCTTCCCGTCTCCTCTCTCTTGCACTACGATATACCCAGTGGGGGGACCAAAACTGCTAAACCCAGCAAGACCTAGCAAAAGATTCCTATCAGTCTGGTTATTTCCATGTTTGCAAGCAGCGATCCGGTTCTTGCATATCACGTCTTCTCGCGGTTCGTGTCTCTGACAGTCTGGAAAGCTAATAGTGCGATATTTCACTAGACACTTTTATGGATAGATTTTTTCAAGAACTTATTCTTTTAAAGGCCATGTCCACCTCAAAAATTTAGCATTCAAGAGAACACCCACAAAACCCAGGTTTCATTTACTACAGTTAGCAAAGAGTCCACAGACTGTTGTGTAATTCCCCTGATCCATCCTTACAAACCACGATCCATGGCCGAGCTCGTTACCTTCCTGGTAACGTCCGTCAGTCACTAGACTTTTTGGACCTGACAACAAAAATTCCAAATGCTGCCCCCACACCGCTCCGAAAGGGGTGTGGTTTATATTCAAAAGGGGTGTGCTTGTCCGAAAGTAGAGGGAAGCCGCGGACTGGATAATGGATAATGGCAATCGGGCACCAGGCATATGCCCAGGTTGATGCAGTGCAATGTAATTTTTTCAATGGCAATCAAACAGCCCTACAGGGAGCCGCTTCACTCTGCCTATTAGGGAGGCGGCCCGTGTCACAGCCAATGGTGGCAACAGTTACCGAACGAGCCTCTGCTACTGCTGCACGCGGCCGTAAAGGGTACGTGCAGCAGCAAGAGGGGGGACTAAGCATGAGTGGATCGTGGAATGTAAGGCTTGGGGAAGCTTACTAACTGTAAGTAAAAGGAACCTGGGTTTGGGGGGTGTTCTCTTGAATGTTACATTTTGTACATTATGGGATTTTGCTTATACAAATCCATAGAACATTACGGACTTGCTTCTCTCAATGATATTTAGTTTATTTCACTGCATTTTGACTTACTAGTGATTTGGTGAGGTTAGTTTAAGTAGATAACGCACCCATGTTACTGGATTATGGAGGCAGCATTTATATAGATGACTGCATTAAGGGCATCGTGTTTTTCAATTGCCTATTGCGCTTTCACTGTAACATTTCTTTTTTTTATCCCAATTGGAAGCATCCATATTTTCAGCTGCCAATCAGGCCTCATTATCATAAACTCTTCTGTTCTGTGCGATGTTGCTATGACAGGATAGTGACAGTTGTAAATGTGAATTGCGGATGCATGAAATCCACTCTTCTAGTGTGGCTCATATTGATTAATGAGCATGCTTGACTTCAATGAAAGACTAGCCAGATTAAAGCGTCATTTAATGTGGAAAAGGGGGATACTGAGCAAAACATTCATTTTTCAGATATAAGGATTTCCAGATTTAAGCATACCAGATATAAGGATTCCAGTAATAAGGATACCAGATATAAGGATACCAGTTATAAGGACACCAGTTATAAGGATACCAGTTATAAGGATACCGATATAAGGATACCAGATATAGGTACCAGTTATAAGGAACCAGATATAAGGATACCAGATATAAGGATACCAGATATAAGGATACCAGTTATAGGATACCAGATATAAGGATACCAGATATAACGATACCAGTTATAAGGATACCAGATATAAGGATACACGTTATAAGGATACCAGATATAAGGATACCAGATAAGGATACGATATTAAGGATACCCGTTATAGGTACCAGTTATAAGGATACAGATATAAGATACAGTTATAAGGATTCCAGTTATAAGGATACCAGTTATAAGGATTCCATAATAGGATACCAGTAATAAGGATACCAGATATAAGGATACAGATATAAGGATACCAAGTATAAGGACACAGTATAAGGATAACCAGTATATAAGGATAACAAGGATATACGATAAATATAGGATACCAGATATAAGAAGGGATTAGAGATGTCCGAACTTCGCAAAATCGGTCCGCTCGAGGATCCGCGGAATTTTCGGAAAAAATCCGAAAAATTCGAAATCCGCGGAGCGGACCCGGTTAAAATTAAAAATACCCTTGAAATAACGAGATTTTTCGTATTTCGAAAAATTTCGAAATTCGAGTTTTCACGTATTTTCGGGGAATTTTCGAAATACGAGTTTTCATGTATTTTGGAAAATATGTATTTTCGAAATACAAGTATCCTCGTAATTTCGAATATTTTTCGAAAATACGTATGTTAGGAATTAAGAGAAACCCTTGTATTTTTCGAAAATTTTTTCATGTTTTCCCGTATTTTCCGGAAATTTTCGAAAATACGTGAAAACTCGTAATTTCGAAAATTTCGAAAATACGAAATCCGCGAAACGGAAAGTTCGGAGAAGGGGAAAATACGGAAAAAATCCGCCGTTCGCGAACGGGATAAATCCGCGGCGGATCCGGGTTCGGATCCGGAACCGGCCATCCCTAATAAGGATACCAGTATAAAGGATACCAGTTATAGGATACCAGTTATAAGGATTCCAGTAATAAGGATACCAGATATAAGGATACCGATATAAGGATACCAGTTATAAGGATCCAGTTTATAGGATACCAGTTATAAGGATTCCAGTAATAAGGATCCAGATATAAGGATACCAGATATAAGGATACCATATAAAAGGATACCGATATAAGGATACCAGTTATAAGGATTCCAGTTATAAGGATTCCAGTTATAAGGATTCCAGTAAAAGGATACCAGATAATAAGATACCAGATATAAGGATACCAATATAAGGATACCATATAAGGATACCATATATAGGATACCAGATATAAGGAACCAGGTATAAGGATACAGTTATAAGGATTTCAGTATAAGGAACCAGTTATAAGGATTCCAGTAATAAGGATACCAGATATAAGGATACAAGATATAAGATAGCAATATATAAGGATACCAGATATAAGGTACCAGTTATAAGGATACCAGTTATAAGGATACCAGTATAAGGATACCAGTTAATAGGATACAGTTATAAGGATTCCAGTAATAAGGATACCAGATAAGGATACCAGTTATAAGGATAACCAGTTATAAGGATACCAGTATTATAAGGATTCCAGTTTTAAGGATGACCAGAATAAGGATTCCAGTAAAGGATACCGAGTATAAGGATACCAGTTAAAGGATTCCAGTTATAAGGATCCAGTTATAAGGATACAGATATAAGGATTCAGTAATAAGGATACCAGATATAAGATTTCCAGTTATAAGGATACCAGATATAAGGATTCCAGTAATAAGGATACCAGCTATAAGGATTCCAGCTATAAGGATTCCAAGTTATAAGGATCAGTTGTAAGGATACCAGTTATAAGGATTCCAGTATAAGGATTCCAGTTATAAGGTTCCAGTGTAAGGGATACCAGTGTGTAAGGATTCCGTTATAGGATTCCAGTTATAAGGATACCAGTTAAAAGGATCCAGTATAAGGATTTCCAGTTTTAAGGATACCAGTTATAAGGATTACCAGTATAAGGATCCAGATAAAGGATTCCAGATATAAGGATACCAGATATAAGGATTCCAGTTATAAGATTCAGTTAAGGATACCAAGCTATAAGGATTCCAGCTATAAGGATTCCAGTATAAGGATAACAGTTATAAGGATACCAGCTATAAGGATTCCAGCTATAGGATTCCAGTATAAGGATCCTGATATAAGGATACCAGATATAAGGATTCCAGTATAAGGAACGCTATAAGATTCCAGTTATAAGGATACCAATATAAGGATTCCAGTTTAAGGTACCAGATATAAGGATTCCTGATATAAGGATACCAGAATAAGGATCCAGTTATAAGGATAACAGATATAAGAATTCCGTTATAAGGATACCAGCTATAAGGATACCAGCTATAAGGATTCCAGTTATAAGGATTCCAGATATAAGGTACCAGCTCTAAGGATACCAGTTATAAGGATACCAGATATAAGGATTCCAGTTATAAGGATTCAGACATAGGATTCAGCTATAAGGATTCCAGTATTATAAGGGATACAATATAAGGATACCAGATATAAGGATTCCAGTTATTAAGGATTCCAGTATATAGGATCCAGTTATAAGGATTCCAGTATAAGGATAACAATAGGATACCAGAATAAGGATTCAGTTATAGGATTCCAGATATAAGGATAAACCTAGCTATAAGGATACCAGTTATAGGATTCCAGTTTTATAAGGGTACCAGCTATAAGGGTTCCAGTTATAAGGATACCATATATAAGGGTTCCAGTTATAGGATTCCAGTTATAAGGATACCAGCTATAGGATACCAGCTAAAGGGTTCCAGTTATAAGGGATACCAGCTATAAGGATACCAGTTATAAGGATTCCAGTTAAAGGATACAGCTTAAGGATACCAGTCATAAGGATTCAGTTATGGGATACCAGCTATAAGGATACCAGCTACAAGGAACCAGTTATAAGGGTTCCAGTATAAGGATACCAGCTATAAGGATACCAGTATAAGGATTCCAGTTATAAGGATACCAGCTATAAGGATACCCGTCATAAGGATTCAGTTATAAGGATTCAGCTATAAGGATACCAGTATAAGGATACCAGTTATAAGGATTCCAGTATAAGGATACCAGTTATAAGGATACCAGTTATAAGGATTTCCAGTTATAAGGATTCCAGATATAGGATACAGAAATATAAGATTCCAGTTATAAGGATACCAGCTATAAGGATTCCAGTTATAAGGATACCAGATATAAGGATTCCAGTTATAGGATTCCAGATATAAGGATACCAGCTATACGATTCAGTTATAAGGATTCCAGAATAGGGACCAGCTATAAGGATACCAGTTATAAGGATACCAGATATAAGGATTCCAGTTATAAGGATTCCAGATATAAGGATACCAGCTATAAGGATTCCAGTTATAAGGATACCAGCTATAAGGATTCAGTTTAAGGATTCCAGTTATAAGATACCAGCTATAAGGATACCAAGCTAGTAAGGATACCAGTATAAGGGTTCCAGTTTAAGGATACCAGCTATAAGGATACAGTTATAGGTCCAGTTATAAGTACCAGCTATAAGGATACCAGTTATAGGATACCAGCTATAAGGATACCAGTATAAGGATCCAGTTATATAGGATTCCAGCTAAGATACCAGTTATAAGGATACAGGTATAAGGATTCCAGTTATAAGGATACCAGCTATAAGGATACCAGTTATAAGGATACCGGTATAAGGATTCCAGTTATAAGGATCTAGTTATAAGAATTCCAGTTATAAGGATAACTAAGGATACCAGTTATAAGAATACCAGTATAAGGATACTAGTTTAAGAATTCCAGTTATAAGGATACTAAAGGACTACCAGTTAAAGGATACAGATATAAGCATACCAGCTATAAGGATACTAGTTTAAAGAATTCAGTTAAAGGATACTAAGGATACCAGTTATAAGTATACCAGTTATAAGGATACCAGATATGGATACCAGATAAGCATACAGCTATAAGGATACTAGTATAAGAATTCCAGTTATAAGGATACTAAGGATACCAGTATAACGGATACCAGATATAAGGATACCAGTTATAAGGAACAGTTATAAGTATATCAGTTATAAGGATAACAAGATATAGGATACCAGTTATAAGGATACCCAGTTATAGTATACCAAGTTATAAGGTTACCATATAAAGGATAACCAGTTACAAGCATACAGTTACATGGATTCCAGTTAAGCACTTCCAGTTAAAAGATACCAGTTACTGTATAGGATACCAGATATAAGCATACCAGTTATAAGGATACCAGTTATAGGGATACTAGTTCTAAGAATTCCAGTTATAAGACTACTGTTATAAGAATTCCAGTTATAAGGATACTAAGGATACCAGTTATAAGGATACCAGATATAAGGATACAGTTATAAGAATTCCAGTTATAAGGATACTAAGGATACCAGTTATAAGTATACCAGTTATAAGGATACCAGTAGATAAGGATACCAGGTTATAGATCCAGTTATAAGGATACTAGGACTTATCAAGATACAGTTCCTAAGGCGGGGTGTGATGAGAGGGAATACCAGCTCTATAAGGATACCCAGGATAAAGGATAACAGGTATAAGGAACCCAGTTATAAGGATACACAGATAAGAATAGGATACACCAGCATAAGGATACCAATTATAAGTTTACCAGTTATAAGGATACTAGTTATAAGATTCCAGTTTAAGGATTACCAGCTATAAGGATACCAGATATAAGGATACCAGCCGATATAAGGATACCAGTTTAAGTTACCAGTTATAAGGATACTAGTTATAAGAATTCCAGTTATAAGGATACCAGCTATAAGGATAACAGATATAAGGATACCAGTTATAAGGACACCAGTTATAAGGATACCAGATATAAGGACCAGATATAAGATCCCAGTTTATAAGGAGACAGCTATAAGGAACCAGATATAAGGATACCAGTTATAAGGACACCAGTATATAAGGATACCAGATATAAGGATACCAGATCTAAGGATACACAGATATAAGGATACCAATTATAAGTATACCAGTTATAAGGATACATAGATTATAAGAACTTACCAGGTATAAGGATACCAGTATAAGGACACCAGTTATAAGGAACCAGATATAGGATCCAGTTATAAGGACACCAGTTATAGGAATACCAGATATAAGGATACCAGAATAAGAGATACCAGTTATAAGGATACAAGTTATAAGGATATAGTTATAAAGAAAATTCCAGTTATAAGGATACCAGCTATAAGGATACCAGATATAAGGACACCAGTTAATTAGGATACCAGATATAAGGATACCAGTTATATGGATTCCAGTTGTAAGGATCCCAGTTCTTCCAGTTGCTGTCAGTTTACAAATCCTCTGCAAGGATGATCTGACCTTCTAGAAGGCTTAAGGACAGGAACTGGTTTGGGATTTACTCTTCTCCGCAGTGTTGGATTCCCATAAGTATTTTGACAAAGTCGAACTGTGTTAAAGGACTTCATGTTATTTCCGAAATACTTGATGAGAATTTTACTTACAATGTTCTGTGTTGAACTTAACATCTGATTAAGCAATAAACACAAAAAAAATCGATTTGTTGACATTTATTCCAACAGCACTAAGCTAATGATTTACTTATTACATTTAGAAAGCAAAATATGGTGTGGATTTAAAGGACAACTAATAAAAGATAAGAAATAACCTGGATTTTCTTATTTCTAACTAACAGATGGCTGTAACTCTCACCCCTCTAATACCGATCACTGATCAGTCTGTCGGGTTTAAACATAGTCTTATGTGTTCCCAGCTTAATGCATCTATCCAGGGTGCTAGATTGCTGCATTCACCAATATCTGAGAACTATAA